>VURO01049359.1:30425-54449 GCA_015108175.1 Pelvicachromis taeniatus | reverse complement strand
AAAAAAATTAAAAAGAAAAAAAAAAAAAAAAAAAAAAAAAAAAAAAAAAAAAAAAAAAAAAAAAAAAGAAGAAAGAATTAAATGATGTTGAGATAAAGAGTGGCTAAACATGTAACAGAAAGGACATACAACAATAACAGAAGAAAAACAAATATCAGCAATGTGACTGTGAAATAACATGGAGCATAAAACATCTGGAGTGCTATGTTTTACTACAGGTGATTAGTCCACTGGCTGTCCCAGGATCAGCGCAGCGCTGGGTCATACCGCCATCTACCTGCTGAGCTTCATCGCAGGAACCTCTGCAAACAACAGGAGATTACAAAGCTGTCAGCAGTGGGAGATGGTTTTAACTGTTCACATGAGCATGTGTGGATGTCCACAAAGGCAGTGGGGTGGACTAAAACAAAGGAGGCTATTTAGCCATGGGGAGTGAAGCATGCTGGGTAATTAAAGGGAGGGTAGATGAGGGGGCATTATGTGGTTAGATTTCCTGGACAACACCACACATTGTGTACAAGAGACAAAGCTATTGTTGTGTCAAGTGTACAAGCCCGTGGGACTGTGGGTATATGGGGGGTTGGAGTACCGAGATTCATTTGGGAAAACGCACTTATTTACAAAGTTGTGACCACACAAATAATGCACTAGAAAATGATTACATACTTTTGGAGTGCTGTGTAAGACGCTACTGTGCAAAAGTAGAGGATCATGGGAAACCGGTGCACCAAAGGTGAAAGCAGAGGACCAGCCGCCGCTGATTTTCAGTCCTGTTCTTGTATAATTTGGCATACATCAGCCTTTTCTCCCCATTTACATTCACTGTTCCTCTCCTGTAGAGAGCTTTTTAACACTGCCACTCCTTTACCCACCACTTCTACAGTTTCCGTTTTTTTGTTTAAAGAACACCTTACACACCATTCTGACTTATGCCAACTGTTTTTTGGCTAAAAGCCCTTTGGGAATCACCTTTCTAGAGCAAAAATACAATTTTGTGCCAGTCAAAATGTGTTATCGTTTACATTTTTGGTAGATTCAACTAAAGTAATAGGAACAAATGTGGTCCTGTGAAAGGCTGTTAGTAAGAAAGTGCCTAAAGATACCATTTAATATTAGTTTTTTGTTAAGCCATCAGTTATATAAGTAGACAATACTGTTTGATCCCTTGACTTAGGTGATTTCTTTACACTTGAATGATTCATAGGTCACAGTTAAATTGTCAAAAACTGTCAGGTACAAGGACTAGACTGAAAATGTGGACCTGAGGAAAATATAGTTCAGTCATACAAATAATCTAAATTTTATGTGTATGTTAATTTTTTGGACACCACTGTTTGCTGCCACCATTCAAAATAACCCTTTTGCTACAGTTTCTCAATTTAAACACTGGTTATGTTTTTTGTCCCATTGTAAATAAAATACAGGTTCATAAGATTTGCTAATCATTGCATTTGTTGTATTTAGTTTGACATTTACAGTGTCCCAAGTTTTTTGGAATTAGGCTTGTACATATTGTTGTAGAAGACATGTGACATAATATTCCAGGAGACCTTGGAGTACGTCTCAGCGCTGTTTTGGTGATGCTTGCTCACACACAGTGTGCGAGCTAGCTGACAGCACACAAACATTAACAATGGAATGCTAGCTAATAAGAGTGCCATTATGATGTTAGGCAGAGCTTCTTTACCTGCACCACAAATGATGCCAAGCCCACAAACATAGCCAGCAGCATCATGCGACGCAGCCTGCCCAAATTGATCTGCTTGAGCAGAAAGAAGCGAGCCCAGCCCAGTTTCTTGGCAGTGTGTGGGGGGTAGCGCATGCTGTTCACTCCTTCCATCTTCAGCTGTTTGATTAGGCAGCTGCGCATGTGGCTGAGCTGGTCAAAGCTGTAGCGACCATGGTAGCAGCCCATACCACTGTTACCTTAGAACAAAAAAAATGTAGAAGTCAGCTTCAGGATGAACAACCAGTAAGTAAGTCTGATGACTTTGGGTTTGACAGGCATCCACTCACCAACTCCTCCAAAGGGAAGAGAGCTGACAGTAAAGTGAACCAGACAGTCATTAGCCAGCAGAGCTCCACTGGATGTCTCAGCTAGTACTCTTTTGATCAGCTGCGGATCACACAGGAAGAATGAAGGGAAGAGATCTAAAGACACCAGCTCTAAATAACAGGAAATGACGTCTGCAGGTGAGACATTGTACCTTGTTGTCATTGGAGAAGACATAGATAACCAGCGGCTTCTCTCTCTCGTTAATAAACTGGATGGCCTCATCCACACCACTCACTGTGATGATGGGCAACAGTGGCCCGAAGATCTCCTCCTTCATCACTTTGGATTCACCTGTAACGTTCTTCAGCACAGTGGGAGCTGCACACAGGTGAGAGGGTCAGGCAGAGGGCAAGGCCCACTATGCTGCACATACAGAGCTTTGGAACGTAGCTTTTTTACCATCATGTGCATGACAACAGAGATACACAAAATACAAAGATGGTTCCTCTTTACAACAACTTCAGCAGGGATACCCGCTGGCTCAGTCATACCACTTACATACATACCTATATAGCACTGGGCTTCATCAGCGTCTCCACCAACAGCTACTGTGCTGCCCTCCATGAGCGCCATGATTCTCTTAAAATGGCGCTTGTTGATGATGCGTCCATAGTCCTCAAAAGTCTTTGGATCGTCTGTGTAAAACTCCTGCGTATCATTTAAGAATAAAAGGAGCATGGAAGCTGTATCGGTGTCAAATCGAAAATAATCTGTACCTAGTGCTGTACAAAAGTCTTGAGCCACCATTCATTTCTTTATATTGTGCTGGAAAATATTTGGCATGACTGCCCCCTTTAACACAGCCTGAGCTCTCTGAGGAAAGCTTTTCTGGAAGTCTTCAGGAATAGTTCAACTGGCTTTTTGAAACGCATCTCATTTTGGGATGTTGGCTGTCCTTTGTCTTTGACTATGATATTCTAAATATAATTATATAATGATATATAATGATTCTGAGTCACTAGCATGGTGAGCACATTTCATATAATCCGTGTATACCCTTCTTCTGTGTGTAAGGTAGGAACATTTCTACATTAGTGAATGAAGCTCAATGACAAAACAATCCAGAACAAAATCTGCTTTCAAATTCTTTTAAAGTAGCAATCAGTGGTTATAACCAAGATCAGAGATGTTACAGTTCCACACTGAAACGAGTCACTGTTCAAAAAGACTTCCTCACGCAGCCAAAGTGAAAATTATTCATTTCAAACCAACCGTGATGCAGTTCTTGATCGCCTCCTGCACTCTGTTCTGGAGTGAAGGCTCGCACAGGATGTAGTCCGGAGCGATACATGTCTGTCCACAGTTGACAAACTTTCCCCATGTGATGCGACTGCAGGGAAAAAGGAATAAAACAAAAAAAAAAGTGATGTTTTGGAGCTCTATGGGTCAAGTGTGCCCTGTGTTTTTCTCTTTTGCTCTAGACTATAGAGAGGACCGACCGGCACGCAACAATGATGTCACAGTTCTTGTCAATGTAGCAGGGGCTCTTCCCTCCCAGCTCCAGGGTGACTGGGGTGAGGTGACGAGCTGCAGCTTCCATCACCAGTTTGCCTACTGCGCTGCTGCCCGTGTAGAAAATGTGATCAAATCTCTGCCTGAGCAGTTCCTGGGTTTCTGGCACTCCGCCGGTCAGTACCGGATACAGGTCCTATGGAGAGGGCGTCAAGTGACAAACTCCTGGCACGTTTACACTAAACGTACGAGAAGGATAAAAGCATGTTTGTAATCCAACAAGGAAGGAGTCTCACCTTGTCTAGATACTGGGGGAGGAGCTCCTCCATGACCTTAGCAGAGTGATAGCTGACCTCAGATGGTTTTATCACTGCTGCATTACCTGAGAGACCCAACAGATACAGTGGCATGGATGATGGTATGCATTAAGAACTGAAGATGCAGAATGCATTTACAGAAGAAGTGTTTTTACTTCTTAAAACTCGACAGTGAAGCATTGATGATAGTCTACGACAGCAGCAGTGTCTATCCCCCCCCCCCAAATACGCGTCTTTGGCTTGTCGGCGTCTTCCTGACAGCAGTCACTCATGTACTGAACAATTCAGCGATCCATGGCAGTGAGCCAGCCATGGCAGGATCCTGAAACTCACCGTCCGTCGTTTTTTTAATGTCTGCTCGTCAAAGCGACGGAAAGTCACAAATGTCACCAAGTCGCTTTTTAGCCACAAAAGAACAAAATCAAATTTTTTAATGACACTAGTCTACCAGAATATTTCTTGGCTGTGAAGAGATTTTATTGAATTTCTTTTTAATTAAGGATTAACATCGTTTAAATCTATTTTTAAAATGCTCAACTAGCCCTTAAAAGCGGCTCCGTCATCCATCGTGCTCATTTCAACCTCCAGCCCATTATTTAGCTCATCCTCTAAAACAGGTTAAGCTCCTTTTCGCCTTCTTTTAAGCCAAGGTGGATCAAGCTTCTGTGCTCCAAGCCAAAGCTTTGTGTCTGACATGACCACACTGTACAGAGCCTCGAGTGGAAAAACAGAAACCGAGTGTGTGGAAGAGTCTGAAGACTGAGCATGTGGTTCACAAGGATTACCGGTGCACATACTGGTCTTGGACCTAAACCACTACTAGATTTACTAGTAGTACACAACACTGTAACAGTATAAGTAAGGAAAGGACAGTAGGTTCACTTTAAAATGTCCTTCCTTTGTGATTAATATCTCTGTAAGGCCTGATTTGCCTACCCTGCTCTCTATGATGATGTGCAAAATGTCAGTGCAACAGAATTTGTGCTGAAAGGAGGTTTGGACATGCCAACAAAGGTCACACATGTGCTATATAGACTCTGTACCTAAAAGAATATTGGTAAATAAATACAGATGGGTATATATGGTACCGGCAGCGATGGCTCCGACCAGTGGCTGCAAGGTGACAGCCCAGGGATAGTTCCAAGCACCAATGATGAGGACCACTCCAAGGGGCTCGGGGTGCACAAAGACCTCATCTGATATGGTGAGGAGGCTCTTCTCTACTGGCCGAGGAGCTGCCCACTCTGCTAGCTTCTCGATAGCGAGCTTGATCTCACCCTCCAGTCCCAGTGTCTCGAATAGCTCCGTCCCATGTTCACTCTGAAAGCAGGTGCAAAATCCGGAGATTGACAGTTTGCCGGTTCAGTCAAGCTTCAGTCCTGCTTTCCAACCATGCTGCTTTCTGAGTGATCTGCAGCTGGTCTCCATAGTACAATATATTCAAGATGATACCAACACAAATGGTGACGGTGACACCATTTGTGTTGGTATCATCAGGCACACAAAGTAAGAAACAGTCAGATTATTGCAGTGAAGACAATGAAAGCATGTCCACTTGTTTTGTTTTTTATAAAACATTTGTTTGTGAATGTATCTGTGTCTAAATTGCTGTGAACATACAGACATATACAATAAATATAGAAAAACTGTTCCTACTATAACTTTTTTTTGTATTAACACTTTTCACCCATTTGTTTGTCTACATGTAAATTCTGTTTCATACACGTCAAACTGACACAGCCACCCCCTCGCTCTCTTCTTGTAAATATTTTATACTTTTTACTTCTATAATTTTTCTATAACACAAATTAAAGTGTCATGATCTTTGCCCTAAAGAAGGTCGGGTTACTTATTGTTGTTTCATGTTCATTTTTGTGTCATATTTAGAACCATGAGTAAGAAAGGTGCTCTCCACATGCTCCACAGCAGTCCCAGTGGGTTACTAACTAAAGTGGGCCTACTTAGCCAGCTGGTGTATCCTCGGCTCACCATTAGCCCCTGATTACTTTGAGCACCTGCCAGTCTGTTCAGGTCTTGGTTAGTGCAAGGGTCCATGTGGATGTCTCATTTTTTTAAACTGCATGGATCCTCAGAGACTTTGCATTGCAATGCAGTAACTGCACGTGCACCCCACGCAACAGACTTGAAGCTAACGTCAAAGGTGTCAGGACAAGAATCGGTAGCTGTCCGTGTACAGCAACAGTATAATCAATGATTTTAACGTGCACACCTGGTGAAGAGCTGATTACTACATCCACAGGTTTCAACTGTGTGATAAAAAATGTTTCCACAGGGGTGCTGCCCTCCTCCACACTGGACTCTCTGTCCACACACTTCTTGGACTACATAACACACTCCTCTCACTGCAGCACTTGCACTATTATGTATTGCACTGTATTTATTCTGTGTACTATTGTATTTCTTTTCTTTCTGTATAGTTGTATTTCTGTATATTTGATTTTTTTTTTATCTCTACAGTTTGCACCTCTGATCCAGGAGGACGATATTTCATCCCACTGTACACTCCAGTGTATATTGTTGGGCTGACAGTAAAACTCTACTTGACTTGTCAGTACAAGGATCTGAGAGAGAAAAGGGGAGAGAGCAGGTAAGAAGTGTACCTGAGATTTTTGGTTTTGTCCAATTAATAACAGGAATACCTGGTGATAACAGGTTCATTCACTTAGTGACTAAACATTCACAGGTTTACAGACGATGCTAATGTACCATGTGATACTGTGATACAGTGATACTGTCACCTTGCTGAGGTCTTTCTTGACAGCCTCTGCTATATCCTTCCGTCTCTCTGTAACGAAGCGCAGCAGGTTCCTCAGCTGGTAGATCCTGCTCTCCAGAGGTTTGGTCCTCCCCGTCTGGAAGGACTTCCTGGCCCGCTGCACAGCCAGTTGTTGTCGGGACATCCTCCACAGAAAACTACAGCACGTCAGTATTTATATTCGACACTATGTGCACCTCTGCTAACGAAAGGTTCCACCCCGAAGATAACCACTGATGAACACACGCTGCTGTTTAACCTTATGGAGACTAAACGTGTGCCTAAATATGTGAAACGTCAACAATACCCTAAAAGAAAGCGTTTCTGGAGTGTGTACGGGACTGGGGATGGGCAGGATGCTATCCTTGCTGCTAATAACGATGAAAGCTTACATAACCTTGTTCGTTATGAGCAGCTTTCACTGAGTTTGAGCGCCATTATAATCTAAGAATGTATTCAGTACTGCATAGTGCGCAAATCGTTGGTGGAGCTCCAGCTTGGCTTAGCTTGGCTGCTAAAAGAGTGCGCTAATGTGTGGCGAACATGTGAGCTAGCAGCTAAGCAGCGTTAATAACGTCTGAAGACCGGTCGGCTATAGCACGTAAGTTTTACCTTATAAAGTCCCTATTCCACTTCAGCCAGTCCAAGCATTAACCTCCAACTGGATACAAGCTGCAAAGTTATCACCAGCTGACGTTAGAATAAGCCCAGTAATGACGACCAGCATAAGAATTGGACGGTATGCATAACAACCAAGGAAAGCGCCAATCAGCACAAGTGACATTCAACCGAGCGCCGCCCTCATCAAAACGACAGGCTGCGTTTAAAGCTTGCTGGAAAAAAAAAGTGTTGCTTGCGGCACTACTTACCCCCGTTGCGGGGTAAGTCTAGAGCAGGGGTCACCAACCTTTTTGAAAGTGAGAGCTACTTCTTGGGTACTGATTAATGTGAAGGGCTACCAGTTTGACACACACTTCTGAAATAACAAATTTCCTCAATTTAACTTTAATTATATGTTATCATTAATAATTAATGATATTCATCTATGTAAAGACACTGATTAGGGCAACTGTTTCCATGGAGACCAGCTAGCGCTGAGCTAATATTTAATATTAAACATTTTTTAATATATATTATCTCTAACAAATTGAAACCAATGCAATTGTGATTTTTTTTTAAAATAGCAACAAAAAATAAAAATAGATGCAGCTTACTGGTAAGTTGTTATAGTGAGCTATTTTTAGAACAGGCCCGCGGGCTACCTCGTGCCCGTGGGCACCATGTTGGTGGCCCCTGGTCTAGAGCATGTGCGGTTATGTGTCCCGTGTCATGGAGGTCACTATAAACACATTTCGCATGGGACTGAATATGTCTGTCGAGTCTGCCTATAATCTTCCTTCACACTTAAGCCGTTTCCTAACATACTGATGACAATTTGAACCAAAAATTTCATGCTTGGATTCATGAGACCTGTTACCTATTAACGTTTTCTCTGCGGTTCACTTCCCTAAGAACAGCTTCTTCACAACCACCTGAGACCATGTCTGATGAGGCGTCAACAAAGTTGTCTGTTATGTGTAGACAGCGCTGGTTTAACCCTTGAGTCAGGTGTCTTTATTAAAGTTGAGTGAGTGATGGGTCAGGGCTTAATAAACAACATTCCTCCAAAAATGGTGAAAAACCAGCCGGTGTCCCAGGAACGACTTCCACAGGAAGCCTGGAGAACTATTGTTCAAAACCACCTTTTAAAAGAGTCTGGCTCTTTGGAAAATGGTAATTACTTAATCATTTAAAGCAATGTAAATTAAATGACTGAATTTAAATTATTGACTTTAGATTTCACATTTCTAAATTCAGTTACACAATAATCTAAGTAATATGTAATTTGTTAGTCAAAAGTGATAAAAGTGTACATTTGAAATCAGAACTAAGAAAAAGTACAGTGAGACAGGTTCACTTTTCCTTCTCTTTTTAATAACAAAAACTGCATTTCAGTTCCATAAAGAACAAAGAGAGACACACCCCCAGTGAGAGACAAGTATAATATTAGACATGTGGAAAAACTGGTGTTGCATCATCAGGGTCTGATGGTGGGTGGGGTGGGGGTTCAAAATGCATTCAGATCAAGCTGGAGAGGCGCAGAACGAAAGGATACATACATTCCACAGTCTAGAGGTTGTACAGGGTCAAATGCAGACTTGGTACCCATGCTTTACCTAAAATATCTCAGTTTTACTTCTAGTTCAGAACAGTACAGAGCAAAGTTTCAGGTGGGTCGCTTTATTTATCCCTCTTCACTCTTTATGCAGAAAAAGGCTTTGTGGTTCAGAGCGCCCGTGACAAGGATGAGGGAAAAACTGAAACCCAGACATGTCCAGAAAAGAAAACAAGAACAGTACATCAGAGGAACAGATCCAGAGACCGCCTTTATAACATGTACAAAGAACGTATTCACACCTGTACAGAGGAGTAGGCCTGTGTCTGCTTTCACAAGAAGGCACCTCCTTTTCCATGCTCACTGGATACTACTGGCCTTAAAGCACACCTGGCAAGTGCACGTGTGTTTATATATGCTCATACATACAGTACATACACTGTGAGGACTTGAGGGGGAGGCAGGAGGACAGAGTGGATGGCTGGACAATGTGGATTGTGACAAATCAAGTCTCACAAAACTAGGAGAAGTGAAATCTGAAGACATTATGCTCACTCAAGAGTGCTGAACAAACATGATCTGAACAATGAACAGTCCTGGTAAAAAGAGTTCTCTGGAAAGATTTGGAGCTGCCAGAAGTTTTATTGGAGTCTTTGGCACACTCCTGCTGTGCCCAAGTAGGTTTTCCTTATCAAACCCTTGGCAGACTTGAATACAAATTCATCTATCTACATATAAAGATTTGTGCTCTTTGACTGACAGGCAGGGCGTCTGACAGAGATAGCCACATCCTATCCAACTGCCATCCCACACACACTCACCCTCCTCTCAAAAAGAGGCTAAGGGAATAATCACATGCTCCACAATAAAATATATACAAGTCTGCAAACATCAAGTTTTTATTAATTAAAATAAAAAGAAAAAAAGCTACAGATTCTGACATAACATAAAAAGCTATAGTTTGTTTTTAAGTCTAAGGAAAAATGTTATTAAGGTAACTTGTCAAGTAAATATGACCATTCAGTTTAAATCCATCAAGGTGTAAAGTGGACACCCGACTGGCTGCTCAGCGGGGCAGTGGTGACAGGATCGCTGACTTCACTCAAGTTCTGGGTTTCTTTTCAATATCTGCCGCCACTGCAAATTAGCCTCCATCCTTAATTGCTGTGACTGGCATGATCCACATTTTCCACTTTGTATGCAAACTCTGAAATTGTGTTTTTTTTAGCTATTAGTTTGAGAATCAGCCTAACAGTGTTAACCAGGGCCATGGGGAAGCCTGAATGTCCTCACATGCAAGATACAATTAGTGTACCTGAAATCCACAGATTTAGTGTAACACTTCCAGATGGTTGGGAAATGTTATAGACTGAACAAAGACATTTGTAGAATCTGTAGGAAGCTGCAGGAACCAAATATTCCCCACAAATAACTATGCACCAGGCCACTTCCCATGGCAGAATCAGGATGACTCCCGGTGACATCACCAGGGAGTCTTGGACTTTGAAAAACTCCAGTCTGTGTCACACTATACAGCGTGAGCTGTACTCAGATAAATACATAATGATTAAAGCTGTGGCTTTACAGCAGCTTGATGATCATCCCACACACAGCAGGTAGATTTTGAGGCTGGGAGCAGAAGTGATTAGAAAAAGCCTGCCTTCACATTTCTACCTTCGGAAACCTTCCTCCTCCTCTCAACAGTAAAGTGCATGAGCTAATAATACAAGAAACATAAAAACAAAGCAATCACAAATTAGAGGTCCCCTACACCCACCCACCCGCTTGCCCACAGAGCTCTCCAACTTTTTGTAACAGTTTAACGTTAAAGTTCACAGAGTCTCAGTTAGATCTGTTACAATGAACAACACTTTCCCTCCACTCCAATACTTGAGGTTTTCAGGGAGAATCCATGTGCATGTGAACCAATAAATAATAAAAAGAACTTCAGAGTGAATAACCGACACTGACAGGATTTGAAAAGATGAGCCGCTTCTTATGGAGCTCGAGTCTGTCGCAGTCCAGTGAATCCCCTTTGTTCTGGTAAAAACAAATCCAATATGTTTTCATCTGATGGCGGTCGGCCATCAGGACATAAAAAAGTGCACCTGAAAGTGCGACTACAGCCAGGTTCAGCTTCTTGTTTCTGGATCTGCCATCATCTTTGGTTGTAGATATATGCAGTCACTCTGTGATGCAGCTGGTAAAAGTAGTATGATGATGATGATGATAAATAGAGATGAAATCGAGCCAATGAAAGGTGCTTGAACTGCTACACAAGGAATGAGGGCGTTGTGGGAACAGTAACCAACAGTCTTAGGACATGGTCCCTCTGTCTATGATTTCACCAGCTCTTCTACTCATACAGTGTGACAGTACAGTAGCACAGAGCTGATATCCTGCGATCCACACTGGCCTTGTCTGCAGGGAACAGATGCAAAACAGGAACAGGAAGTCATTAAAAAACAAATCATTAGATAAGCAATGTCCAGACTACGATTAAGATGATCATTTCAACCTATATGACATGCACAGGAAATGCTGCAATGTCTCAAGAATCAGAGCGCGATCCTAAACACGTCCGAGTAAAAACGTCACCCCACCTGAAACTATTTAAGACACTGAGCTTGTGCTTACATTTCATCACGTTTTCGATGTCTGTGGGGTCTTGGAGGATCTTGGACAGGCCGTCCAGGAGCATGGAGGCCTTGCTGTAGCGATAGGCTATGTCCTCCGTCTGCTTGAACATCTCATCGAGAGCTGCTGACTGAACCTGGCGCACAAACACACATACAATCGCATTAGGCTAACCAGCACCATGTCTATCTGTACAATAGGTTTGTCACTGCATACACATGAGACTCACCATCTCCACTGCGTGATTGTAGATGAGCTTCTCTGCGGTGACACTGTTGATTTCATCCACAAAGCGCTGCTTATCAGAGAAGAAGTGGTTGAGTTTGTCGGTCAGCTGCCGGCACAGGGAGATGCAGCTTTTGTAGCGCTCATTCAGACTCTTGACCACTGAGAGAATAAAGGGACAGCCTTTAGTGTTTTTGGTTTTTTTTAATTAAGCAAATAAGAATAAAATACAAAGGAGAAAAAAAAGACAGCTAAGTTTTGTAAGGCTGCTTCCAGTTTAGGACACCAAACACAATTCAAGTAAGGCAACAGCAGAGGAAGCCTGAAACGTCCTTACCCTGTTTAACGGCAGTAGAAGGATTGAGCTTGGCAGATTTAATCTGAGCTTTGGCCAGATGGAGCGAGGAAGCAAGGAGCTGAGCTGCCTTCATGTAAAGCACCAACTGCTCCACCTGCCTGTAGGGGGCAGCACAACCATAGCTTGTAAGACAAGGAGAAAGCATTTACAACTGCAGTAACACCCCTGAACAAAGGGCCCCTATGATTAGATGATATTAAAAACTATATTACATCAAAATCAGACCCAGACTTAAATGTCTTACCCCCACTCTTTGCTCAACTGGCTGATCTGGTCCACAACCACACTGTCCTGGGGAGGGTAGAGGGAAGCAGCCGAGATGCCAAGCTCTGTCCCCCCGGCTCGAAGCGCCGCCATCTCCAGGATGCAGTCGGTAAATGAAAGCATCATCCGTAGGTGCATCAGAGTGTCCGTATGCTCACGCTAGAGCATAGAAAGAAAGATTGTAATGAAATGTTGGAGAAGAGAGAATGCACGAGTGAGCCAAGGAAAAAACAAAAAAACAGACCAAAAAGCGTGAACCACCTCTTGTGAGGCGCCAACCCCTGACTTCTCACCTCCATCAGAGTTTCCTCAGGAAGTTCTGGGGCTTCAAAGGTGATGAATCCCTCTAGGCTGGGAGGAGAGGTCCCATATGGGACATACCGCAGGCTGCTGGGTCCCCCCTCTGCCCCAGGGACCACCTGCCCACCTCCGTAACCTCCTGGAGGAGACGAGCCTATGGCCATGCCTGGAGGAGATCCGACATAAACCCGACCACTGATGGAGCACAGAGAGCCTGCTGAACTGTTGGAGCCCACTGAGTAGACAGAGAGGAGACACCACGGCATAAATACTTGCGATAAATATTGTAAGCTTTCTTCCTAACAGCAGAAGCTCAGCTCTGCTGTGGCAGAAGGTGGCAGGGTTCCCTCACCTGAGGTGGTGCGTGATCGGGTGCCCAGGTGGCTGCAGGTCGGAGGAGTGCTGCTCTTGGGCGGTGAACCCACAGTGAAAAGGACCGCACGAGGACTCGCTGACCCACCGTGAGCAAGCGTGCTTGGACCTGCGGGGGCTTTGAGCAGGATGAAATGTACTCATTATTTTTGTCATTCAGTGAACTGTTTGGTGCAATTTGTAAACAATGTCATTACAGCTTAAAATTGGACACAATGTGAATAATTTCATACGTACAGATCCTCAGTGCTCATACCTGTGTCCATGGGTCGCTCAGTATTCAGGCTGTCACTGCTGCCCTGATAGGGCTGTCCACCCAGGGTGATTCTGATTGGATGGTCAGACAGACGGCCTGTACTGACAGACCTGGAAGGAAAGCGCAGATAACATCAGCAGAGATACACATCAGTATCCTTTCACAGTTAAAACATTCCTAACATTTTTCATGTGAACAGTGAGGATACACCACACTTGTTCAAAAAGTAAAAAAGTCACATTTCCAGGAACTCCTATGTTCAGTCAAAGTGTCACATGTAATAGAGCCAGGTTAAGGATTGTCACTGCACAAATACACCAACTGAGCAGCTGTTTTTTACATTTATTTTTGACAGAATACCACGGCTGTGTGACTGTACTAGACTTGTCCATATGTGGATTTATCAGATTTAACAGTTCCAATGGAAGCTGATTTGGGAGCTTCTATACCTGCCAAATGTCCGGCTGCCCTCAGGAGCAGCTGGTCGCCCGGCGAGGAAGGGGCTGCTGTGGTGTCCGCAAACATCTTGTACGTCAGCCAGCGTCCTTGTAGGTTGGGGGCTGTCTGCTAGTGCCATCAAGTTACAGGAGGCTTGTGTTTTGGGGATCTTAAATGGTGCTGATATAGTCTGAAAAGGAGACAAAAAAGTGAATCAATTGAAAGTCTTAATTGTCATTATACACAGTATAACGAGATTAAAAGCAGCTCCGTATAAGTGCACTTAAGTGCACTTAAGTGTACTTAGCACATTATATAAGAAACTATACAGTAACATAACCATACAAATAATACAAATAAATGCACAGTACAGCAGTGACACAGACTGACAGCCAGAGAATGATGGCTCAGACAGTTGCCAGATATTTCAGTGCAAATTACTTTTGTGTAAGTTTAAGTTGAGTATGGTGATAGCTTTAGGGAAGAAGCTATCCCTGTAGCTGCCCTCTGGCATACGGGACTGTTGGTTCTGGCCTGTATGCCAGAGGGCAGTAGGTTAAAAAGATGGTAGCCGGGGTGGGTAATGTCCTTCAGGATGTTTCTGGCCCTGCTGAGACAACGGGAGTTATAGATGGCAGACATAGAGGGCAGGGGACAGCCAATGATTCTTTGTGCTGTGTTTACCACCCCCCTGAAGTCTCTTCCTCTCTGCCTCCATGCAGCTGGCAGGCTTAACTGTCACTGCATAGGTGGGTCAGCAGGTTCTCGATGGTGGATCTGTAGGAGGTCACCAGCAGCGGGGCGTTAAGTTGCTCCTTCCTGAGCACCCTGAGGAAGTGTAGCCTCTGCTGGGCCTTGTTAACTAGCACCGTGGTGTTGACTGACCAGGAGAGGTCTGCAGACATGTGGACGCCAAGAAATTTGAAGGACTCCACGCGCTCTACACATTCATCGTTGATGTGCAGGGGGGCAGGGGCAGCACTGTTCCGCCTGAAGTCGAGGACGAGTTCCTTGGTCTTGGTGATGTTAAGTGCCAGGTTGTTTAATGCGCACCATTCTCACAGTTTCAGGACCTCATCTCTGTATGCAGCCTCATTTCCCCCTGTGATCAGCCCCACCACCGTTGTGTCAGCAGTAATTTGACAATGATGCTCTCTGGGTGGGCAGGACTGCAGTGAGATGTGTAGAGGGAGTAGAGTAGTGGGCTTAGTACACAGCCCTGGAGAGAGCTGCTACTGAGAGTGCAGGTGGAAGAGAAGCAGGGACCTAGTTTCACCTGCTGAAGTCAATGAAGAGCATTCTGACGGGCAACAATGTGCCTCAGAACCAGTTTCTCAAAGCACTGGTTGATAACAGGGGTTAGTGCAATTGGCAGAAGTCATCAAGACTGGTTATGGGTGACTTTAATCAAGCTACATTTAACAGCTAAAAGCATACTTCTTGACAGAAGCGTACTCACCTTAGTTGGGGAACCAATGATTGTAGGCAGTGGGGACTTTTGAAGCCAGTCAGACGTGCGAGGGGAGGACCCGAGCAGCTTGGTGGGGGAAGAACCGAGGTTGGCGGGACGGCCAAGCTGCGGTGAGTGACTGCAGGAGGAGGAAGGCTGCACAGGGTCAGACAGCTGCTTGTGGAGCTTCTGCCTGGTCTGGTAGACTTCAGTCAGAATGGGGGCGCTCTGAAGCCGAGCCCCCAAGAGCTGAGAGGATGGGATGGGGGAACCTAAAGACATCGGACACAGTGGATTAGACTCAATGCCAGTTAATAATTATCCATAAAATAAACTGGCTTAGTATGAAGTGTACCATTTTCCCTAGAACCTTAAAGAGAGTCTTGTGTGCTGCTCATAAATTCTGCTTATTTGTGTGCCTCTTCACACAGGGGACAAAGTACTACAATCTGATTCATCATTTAGGACAGTGCACTGTAAGCCTCCTTCTTCATCACCATGACAGCAAACCTCTGACACAAACAGTGAACAAGGCATAAGACATCTGCAGCCTGGAGTCAAGGTGACTCATGCACGTTGTCAAAATTAAGTCATGAAACTAGCAAGAGAATTACAACTCAGAATAACTGCTTCTTTTACATGCCAAACACATCATTGTTGGACGGGTTGTGTACTTTTCTCCTCTTCAGTGAATCTCCTTTTGGATTACAAACTCTAACCTTTTGTTCACACAGTCCCCACAGCACCTTTTAAACTGAATCTTATCTAAGGGAACAAGGCAATACAGAAGTGAGATGTGAACAAGCAGGTCAGCCTGAGAGCGTACCTCCTGAAGAACTGCGGCTGCGCGGTTCCTGGTTCTGTAGGTGACAGCAGCAGTGACCCAGCTGCTCAGGGATGGTGCCCACTGCAAACAAAAAGAGCTTACATTTGTCAGGAGACTTGAGAAATGTTCCTTTCATGTCTGGAAGGTGTCATTAAATGTAACCTCACCGAGAGGTGAAGGCGAATAGGGCCGGGAGCTTCCAGTGGAGAGGCGGCGGCTCACAGGCTGAGGGACGTCTGCAGAGCACGGAGACCCTGAGCCCACCTTAGGAAAACCCATTGGACTGGTGTTAGATCGCCTCACTGTGCCAGATCTGGAAAACACAAGCATGAATCTTTAATTATACAAAACAGACATGTAGTAAAACTAAGTCAGTCTTGCTTTGGCTCATTTCATCTCGTGGCAGTTTGCAAATATTTGTTTGGCTGCTGAGACGACTCACGACAGCTGAAAGTACAATATTTTCAGTCCGATACAAAACTGTGTAGTCTACTTAATCATCTAAACATGAATATCACCATCATCAGCCTACTCATTACATATCCATGTTGCTTCACGTGATGACAGAGATATCCCAAATCATCATATCTGACAACTGTGGATAATGTGTTTTGGTGGTACAGCTGTTTCACGCTGCACTTATGAAAGCAGTACAAATGTCTGCAGGGCTGAAAGAAATTGTGATTCCATACAATGCAACTGCAAAAAAAAAAAAAGGGAATATATTTATGTATTACCATCTTAAATTTGCACAATCTTTAAAAGGTTATTTACACAATTCTCATCCTTGTATTAGAAGGTTCTATGTGGTGATGCTTTAATCACACGTGTCAATCATGCATGTTATAGTGAAAAATGACAGTTTCACTGTCCTGCCATTAAAATAGAAAGGAATACCTGAATTTCACCTACATATATTGAGCATGCAAACTGTGCTAAGAAAACGTTCACCTTTCATCACCTGCCTCCTTTGTATTCCCCGCCTAATATTAGCATTTGTGTGCACAGTTCTGCTGGTAATATAGAGGAAAATTAATAATAATAATAATAATAATAATAATAATAATAATAATAATACATGAAGAGCAATGTAACTAATGTTGCTCCCTGCAGTGAGAACAATAACACTAACACAGTGACTGTGGCCTCAGACAGGTCAGAGGGAGGGTTAAAGTGTTGCTCAGCCCAGAACGGACCAAGTTAACAGGAAGGTTCATCTGTTCCCTCCGACTAAAGCAGCCTGAGTAGTAGCTGATATACCTTCTCCTTTACTTTGCTTGAACCGTGTAAAACACCAGATGAACAAAATTCGACAGAGAAGCTAATCTAATAAAACTTCTAATAATAGACTCATTAGCAATGCCACAGTGGGCAGCGCCACATCTTTGATTTTGTCACATTTTTACACTGGATGCCCTTCATGACATAACCCCAAAGGGATTTGTGTCTCCTCCCAGGATCCGACTGAGGATCTTTCCCTTGTTAGGCGACTATAATGTAACTAGTTTCCCTGCGAAACAACGTGCCATTCCTTCTCTTCTGCTCCCCGGTGTGTTTCAGTGTAATTATATCCCAGATGAAATAACAGCCCAGGTTAAGTTAAGCATTCCACTGCAGTTATTTCATCGCCAGTCGATAAGTTATGCAAAGTTAACTGAGCAATCCTAGCAGAGTCCTTACCTGGGGGAGCTGTAGAGTGTGGCGTTTGGGCTGCTGGACAAATTCTGCTTGATGCGCTGGTAGTTGCGAACCTGTGTAGGAACTGGAATGGGGGTGGTCTCAGCACGTGGGGACACCATAGGTGTCTGTCCTGGGGTGGGCTGTGGCTGCCTGAAGGGGACAAATTGAGAAAGGAGTGTTGTTAGCCAATGAGTCTGAAGTTGCTGCCGCTTCCATGTTTGCTTGAAGTTGTCTGGGGTTTCAATTGTCATGGTACGTCCAAAAGTTGTAGCTTGTTAACTTCTACAGCCCTGAGTTCTTTGTTTACGCTCGTGTGGAGGCAGGTTGGGGAAGTTCAGTTTAGCCCAGCCTCACAGGGACAGAGGCAGCCATGTAAACATAAGGAAGACCAATCAGCTTCAGACTTCACTCTGCTTGGGGCAGGACTACATGTAGGAGCAGCCAATAGCATGAGTGAGGGCGGTCCTCTGTTGTGCCAACACGGGAGGGGAAGTGCATTTAGATTCTTTTATCATTCCAGAGGAGACAAAATATTCTGAGCATAACGTAATGACACCTATACAGGGCGTTTAAAACCATATAGAATGTCTTTGGGTTTTTTTTTAATGTTTTTTTTAAGGTGATACCAGTTAGAAACCTGTTATGTAATAATGAAAGCCTGGGAGGGGTCTGTAAGGGAGGGAGGGAGGACACGTGAGGCTGGACTAGTCCAGACAAAGAACCAGAGAGCAGTTGCTGTGTGGGATATCTGCAGTTCTGAGAAATAAACACTAGCACGTGCTGCCCCTACATGTGATGTAATGAGCCTCGTTGAAGAGATTCATTTTCTCTAAAGCAGCTTTACTGAGCCCAGCCATCGCTAATATGGAGAAAAGGTGTTGTGTGCTGCCGTTATTTGCTTTAAAAAGGAGAAAGAACATTTGTAGGTCAGTGAACAGCTGCTTTTCAAAAAGCGCCAAGAGTAGAAAGAGAGAGACTGTATCCTCAAAATCAGCTGCGTCTCCTCTGACCTGCTTTTTAAACCAAGCAGCCCAGGCGAAGACGGTAGGATAAAAACCATTTCAGCGTCTAAAAAGTCTCCTCGTTCATCACAATTACTTGATTTATTTATTTTTTACAGTGACAATATCTCTACACGCTCCCCTCGCCAACCCCCATAGTCCACACTCCCCTTCTGTGCCACCATTTATTCTTTCCCTGGACTCCGGTTCAGGACACAAAGAAAACAGGATAAACAAGGCTTTGATTTTGAAGCTCTTGGAGAGTGTAGCTGCTGTTTCCAAATTGCTAAGGACAACTACTGCATGAAATGAAAATGGGTTCTTCCTGTGTGTCAATGATTAACTCGTTTATGTAAGCACTGAAGACTTACTGTTATGGGGGAAAAACAAAAACAGCAGCATAGAGTGTCAGAGGGGGACAAGACAGAATAGACACATAAAAAGCTGAAGTGGAGCAAGTCTGAGCAAAAAGGGAACAGAGAGAAGCGAGAACCGTTGGCTTGGGGCTGGTTACACATGAAAAACAGGAAAGTGGGGAGATGGAAGTGCAAAGCATTGGGGGAAGGACAGGGGCACGAGCAAGAGAAAACAGTCAAAGAGAGCAAACAAATTTATGCAAAATACTAGGGTAGTATTTAACTCTCATATTAACACATTTTGGTTGTGTATTTGATCGAGATGCTTACAGATTTTATCATCTATCTATCCTGCCGTGGCTGAGTTTGAAGTCATTTGCATTAACAGCTTTTGGATAAAAATTGTGCTCCATTTACCAGTGTTTTTCCCCAGGGTGACTGCTGCTTGCACCATTCTGCATGCAGGGGGAGGGGCATACGTACTCATTTGTACTCCGCTGTCTGTAGGGTAAAATGGCGATTATAGACAACTTGATATGCTATGACTGTGGTAGTTGCTCCTGTCAAACGCTCAAGCATGCCTGATGGCTGCATTGTATTGCAAAGTCTATGTGAAAGAGTCCATGCAGTCACAAAACAAGTGGCAGAGATGTGGACATCTGCTCAGAGCCTCATACTCACTAATGAAATTTTACATAACTTGGACCCAAGTAGATTAATGACACCTGTGCATAAGAGGCTTGGAAAAGCATTCATGTCAGTATCGCTCAAAACACAACTAAACAAGTGCTGCTGGTTTGGGGTGTTTTGCCACAATGTAAGGGTTACGCTGAATCAATATTGAAGTGATTTCTTGTGGCAATAATCAGGTGTAATATGCAACTGAACTCAGGTTTCTAAAAAATTTAGTTAAACAAAAATTCTTGATGGACTAGTTGCAAAACAGCTAACTGATCATTTGTTAGAACATATGTTATAAACATGGTTTATTTGAAGAGTTTCAGTCAGTTTTCAGTACTCGTCACAGTACAGAAACAGCGTTAAGGTTACAAATGATCTGGCCTCTGACCAGGGACTCATGTCAATTAGTTAAACTGCAGGAATGACCTAAAGACATAAAGACCAGGATGGCCTCTAAATTTTCTGCTTCTAAATTCAGATCAAACTGAGGTTATTGTACTTGGTCCTGAAAATCTTAGAAACAGGCTTTTTACTTAATCTTGACACCATTTCTTGTCTCCAGCAGTCAGACATTTTTGACCAGGACATGTCCTTCAATGCACATATTAAACAAATATTGATGGCTGCTTTCTTCCATATCTCTAAAATTTCAAACATCTCAGAGTGATGCTGAAAAACTAGCATTTATTACTTCTAGGCTGGACTACTGTAATCCATTATTATCAGGAT
Source organism: Pelvicachromis taeniatus (assembly GCA_015108175.1). NCBI lineage: Eukaryota > Metazoa > Chordata > Actinopteri > Cichliformes > Cichlidae > Pelvicachromis > Pelvicachromis taeniatus. The sequence goes on along the minus strand of VURO01049359.1, from coordinate 34,120 downwards.
GTCCTCAAATCTCCTTGAAAGGCCTTCAGTTGATCCAAAATACTGCAACAAGAGGACAGGACACAACTGGACTGAGACAAGAGAGAGAGAGCATATCTCGCTGCTCACTTCTCTTTATTGGAACTCTGTTAAATGCACAATCAAATTTAAGATCAATTTAAGGGTATTTAAAAGTAGAATGGGAGGCAGAGCCAACAGCTTTCAGGTCCATCTTCTCTGAAACCAGCTCCCAGTTTGGATTTGGTAGACTGACACCATCTCTACTTTTAAGATTAGGCTTCAAACTTTCCTTTTTGCTAAAGAATATAGTTTGGGCTGGATCAGGTGACCCTGAATCCTAATCATAATAATGCCTTGAGGCAACTGTTTGATTTGGGGCTATGTAAATGCCATTAAATTAATAAGAAACTTGATCGAACTAAACTGAATTAATGATTCAGTGTGGGGTTGTGTGCAATTTAATACAACATCACAGTATCGCAGGTGGGACAAGGAAGTCTGAAAGTATTTCAATATGGACTATCACATTACTGGATTGTAAGAAGACTTGCAAGCAGTAAGAAAAATGCCAGCTTATCAAAGGGAAGTGAAAGAAAACAAAGAGGTAACAGAGCAAGATTTCACAGAAGCTAAACTGAAATGATCTTAGGTAGCCTAAAGGAGTGTCAATGGCAATGTGAGAGTGTGTGTTTGTGTATAATACTATAATAAGACCTCTATTTATTCCATAAAAGCACTGTGTTTGTGTTTCAAAAACATGGGGAATATATTCTAATTCACACAGACCTGTGTGTAGGTCTGGTGCCGTGTTTAGCACCACGCCACCATGTTGTTTGTCTTGGTATCTAATTTGTAACCGATTAATCACGAAGAGCTGGAAGTGGGCAGGGTATTAAATAGTTACCATTTAGGGGTTATCTACGATAAAGCTGAAAGCAGGCTGTTTGTTAAGTGGTCACAGAAATAGTGATACAAAGAAACAAAGTAAGCCCTGCTGACACAAAAATAGATCATATTAAATGGATAATATGACCATTCATACATGGATTTGTGTGAAACAGAGTCTGACTCATCATGACACACTTCTATTGTCCTGAAAATATCCCATTCATATCCCACGAACTGTGCCTGGTGGCTAAGTGACGCTGAGCGGTGAGGTAACACCCTTTTTATAAACTTCATAAGCTTTTTTAAGAATCACACTGTTGTTAAAATGGATGTTTGACAATACAAATAATTACTGAAAAAAAACAAAAAACAGATGAAGCAAATGCACAAACCCAACTCATCTTTTACATGGAACTCTTCAGTAAACAGTGGTTTAATATTACAGGGCACAGAATCCTGGTAGCAGCAGACCACCTGTCATCTAAATGGGGAGTAAGCGGCACTAACAGCAGTGGGTAGTGAAAGTCAAAGCTGAGTCTCACCTAAGTGCTCGCTGTGGCTCATTACTCTCTGCAATACTTCAAATTGATCCACTGTTTGGCCAAAGTCTCACTTTATAGACACACTTCTGATGAAGGGCTGCTAGTTCTGCTCTTTAGGCTATGTGCATACAGCAACACACAACATTCCCCTAAGTGCCAAACTTGCTGGCAAATACATTTAATTTCCCTTTGACTGTTTCATAATAAAACAGTCAATAACTTCTGAAACACTTGCATTAGCTCATTATAGCAACTGTTCAGATGATGTTGGCACAGAAACCTGGTGGATATCAGTGCTTATGTGTGAACTGTTGAATCTTTGTCAGATGGAGAATTTTCCTGTTTCACACTGAACGTCTTTGAGAAGCAGATGTCATTTATGGTAAACTTTCAGTCCTCTCTCTAGGACTGCATTATTTTTTTGGCTGATAATTATGTTGGTAAGGATAATTTAACCCAACTTAGGCAGAATGTGTCACACAACCTCACACTCACCCTCCACACATGAGAAACTCGCTGGACGCCCGACGACCCGGTCCCATTGGTTGGTCATCTGAGGATGAAGAAAAAAGGAAAGAAAACAATCATGAAGGTCAAACAGCCAGTACTGATGTACAAGTCAGACGTTATTGGGTGATGAAGTATCTGCACAGTCTCCTGCTTCTTGCATAGTTCATTATTTGAGGGGAGGACTATAGGTGGATCTGTGCGCCTGCACAAGCGCCCATTTTTTTTCTTTTTTAGTCACATGGGTAAGAGTGTGTGTCTACTGTTTGTGGACTGCTGTCTAGTATTACAGCCTACAATGGTTAGCAGATGTCTCATTAACTGGTTGTGGATTGGGCGGTGTGAGCACGGGTGCAGACTGTATCATAAGTGATTAGACAACGTGATTTCTTCCTTTATTGAAAACCATAACTGTTGCGACAGTATGGCACTGCATGAATGCACAGTAATATTCTAAACCCCATTAGAACTGGACCGACTATGTGAACATCTCCTTCACACAGAGGTGGTTCAATTTGCTAAACACACAATGTTGTTGTACAGCAGTTACAAATAGAGGTGAGAGCCTCTTGGTTTTCTGATAAACAGTTAAGTTTAACCACTGATAAATTACTGACCGTTACAACATAATGGGGGTTTTAAATGACTCAAACAGTTTGAGTAAACAGAACATTTAAAACATTATTCTGTGGTCATTTTTCCAGGTTTGAATCCACCAGGCAGTTCTAGGGAACTCACACTTTGCTGTTACTGTCTGAAATCTAAAATGTTGTAGATTTCTAAGTTTCATTTTTCTATTAACAAAATAATTAAAAAAATAAATAAATAAATAAAAAAATCCCCCCCCCAAAAGAAAAAAACAAAACAAAAAAACCCACCAAAAAGCTACACCTTAAGGGTAATATCAGGTGTGCTGGTGTTTGGTTCACACCAGAGTTACACTGTAGACAACTTGGTGAGGCATGCTAGTGCTACAGCTGTCATTACTTATAGCATAGGTTAGTAATTCCCATAAAAGCTGTGATTTGGTAGGACGTCAGCTGTTATACTGAGATCACACGTAAAGCACATTACTCACTCTGGTACAGTTGCTGGAGTCTTGGAGCATTTCATGATCTACAAATAACTAATGGGGGAACTACTCCTACTGATGATGTACTGTAGCTCAGGCTGAAATAGGTAGTTTGCAGTACTATGGCAAAGTTTACAGGATGGACTCTATTGCAGTGCTAGGTCAGGTCCTGGTAGAAGCACAGATATTATAAAAGAGACATCGCACTGAAAGAATGTTGTACTGAACTTTTTGCTGCTGCAGAGTTCTCCCATAAAGGTCAAGTAAACATAACTTTCCTAGGTGGAAATCTCGCAGACTCCCCTGGAGGCGTGGGTTCAAATCACTCTTCTGACAGGTTCTGTTCCACATTCGTCAAGCAGGCAGGCTTCACTTTACTTTGAAGCTGGATAGTGTAGTGGTAAGACTACACACCTTTGGAGCGGGTGTCGCAAGTGCGATTCCCACCTGGGGTATCCAGTAAGGGTCCTGGCTAGACACCCCCACCCCCGACCCATAATGCTAAACCAAACCCTGCGCGTGTGGCCACATCTGTAGCCCGTCCGCTCGGACACAAGCATTTCACTGCATGTTGTATTGTGTATGTGACGAATAAAATTTGAATTTGAAATATAGACAGGTGTTGGCACTTACAGCTGTCAGCAGAGATGTGAGGCACGAGGACAAAGTCGTCAGTGTCACAAGAA
>VURO01049359.1:0-30405 GCA_015108175.1 Pelvicachromis taeniatus | reverse complement strand
GTTCTTACTGCTGGTGCTTCCTGCAGACTCTTTGGACAGCTGCAGGAAGTTGGGCGGACCGAGTGGAGGGGATGACAGACCATCCTCTGCTAGAGTCTGCATGTCTGGGAGAGACTGTTCACATACAGAGAGAGTATGGCAGAGAAGGGAAAAAAAGAATAAATTGTAGCGAGGCTCCTGAATGATCCCATTAAGTCCTCCAAGTAGGGCAGTGCTGACTGTCAAACTAATCTCGTTACATTGTTACAGAGAACACTGACGTGCTGAGAAATCGCTCCTTTCCTCCTGTTGCAGTGACATGAAGAGATTATTATAACTAGAGGAAGATGTAACCGCAGCAGCACTCACACTCGCAGTTTTCATGAGAACCTAAAAATAAGTCATTTTTACGTAGGATCTGTCCGTTTGCCAGACAGATCCTTTTTTGGGCTCAAGTATTCAGGTGCTGCTTGTACTAGAAGGCAAGTAAGAAGGCAGTAAGGCAAGCACCACAGGGGTGTGGCAAATTGTTTATTAAACTAGTTACAATGTATATGTAATCCCCTTTGGATGAGTATTTATAAAATAAGATCAAACTCACAGGAGGAGAGCTGTAGCGGATACATGGCGAGCTGCCACAGGAGCTGTCTGTCACCGGATTGGAGGTGCTGGGCACAGGCACTGGACACGCTGAAGGGGGGAAAGTCACAATTAATCATGGTTTCAAGTTGATGAGGGGTGGCTGTGCTTAAGAATCTGACCTTTGTACTTACATTTTTTAATGGTGGATGACGACTCCAAGAAAGGGTGGCTGAAAAATGTGTCTGGAGAGAGAGATAGATAGGTAAGTGAGAAACGGCATGATATATCTAAACTTGTTCACAAAATTTCTCTCTTCCCCTCCTGCTGCAACAGAACCAGCTGACTCACACAGATACACTTTCATTCATAAAGCTGCTGTCAAAGCTCAGCGTCAAGTGCACTCATTTGACCAATTAAGAAGTTAGTTCCGACTGCGTTGTTGTTGTTGGCATGTGTCGGGCTGTGAGCTGGGAAGCTACAGCCAACTGTGTGTACAGCAACAGTGAGAGTAATAAAGATGCTGAAAAGTATGCAAACATCATCGGGTCTGTCGTGGTACTGCTACAGGATGGAAAGCACCACTACGAAAAGATGAACGACGTCCATTACTTCAATACTTACCAAAGTCCATTCTGTCTTTCTGATTCCTCTGCAGCAGCCCAAGCAAAAGATCGCTTAGTTGTGGCGATGTCTCCCTCGGGATGCTGGGTAGTAAGAGTACAGAAACATCAATGCCACGTAAGTATTACATAGTCAGTACTATTACTTTGCCAGTTTGAACACAGTTTGACAGACCATTTGAAAACCCTGGCCTGCTAGTGGCACTATAGAGTTCCACCAAGGTAAAAGAGGTTAACTGAAATCACAGCTTCTACTCGTCTCCATTCTCATCATTCGTTATTATGAATCCCTGGCTCTCTTCCACAGCTTGTGTTTGTCTCGTCTTCCTCCCCTCATGCAGACCCTCCCTGAGCCTGGTCCAGACAGAGGTTTCTTCCTTTTAAAAGTGCCTTGAGGCGACTGTTGTTGTGATTTAGTGTTATATAAATGAAACTAAATCGAATGCACACCTTAATCTCAAACTGAATTAGTTCTATTCAGTCTATGCTGATGACTAAAAGCATGCAAGCATACAGCCTGGATCAAAATGGTGGGTGAACCTCCTGACAGAACACCTCCTCCAAACCATGTCTTGCCCGAAACAACAGGTGCAAGCAAAGAAAGTGCGGTCTTGATCAATAGTTACATTTCGCCTAAGCAGCCCAACCTCACATTTATCAAAAAAACTAAACAAACATATACACACACGTTTGTTTCCCTCAGCACAAAAGCTGTACTTTCAAAGCCGTCTTTGTCTCAACTTCCTCCTCAGCTCTGTGCAGCGTTCTTCTTCAGCTTCCATGATTTAATTCTTGCCTCTGCCTTCACTCGCTTCCCTTTCTTCATGTTGACCTCCTGTGTGCACCCTCCTCCGCTCTCATGTTACCCTATGTTCTTCCCTTTTCCTAAATTGCATGGTCACCACAATCATTTCCATCCTTTTCATAAAATCAACAGCAATCTCACATAACTCCATGCCTACACAGTCTCATCATGTGTTCCTAAAAACTATATATAGGATGTGGAAAGTCTCATTTCTGAAATCAACAAGAAAGGCATGGCCACCAACGTCAAAACATAATCTTCATGTATTATGTGTCACTTGGTATTCTGATAAATCTATTCATATATTTGAAAGAAACTTCAACAGACTGATTTTACAAATTTGTTATGTATCTCATGTCTAAGAAAGGCTACAGTGTAAAGGTGACTTACATGGGTTGCAGATTCTTGTTCTTCTCATAAAACATCCGTAGATCTTGGGGACTGTTGGCCTGAAAATATAAGTTAAGAAATATAACACACAGTCACAAACACCAACAGGTTATTGGTTTGTTGTGCACACTACTAACCTGGAATGGTGGCTTGCCAACCAGACACTGGTAGATAACGGTCCCTATGCTCCACAGGTCAGCCTTGGCGTCATAGTTCTGGGACATGATGACTTCTGGGGCCTGAGAGAGAGCGGGTCACGAGCAGAGAACCACAACACAGAGTTATATGTATTCAACCGCTGACCAAGCAGACAGATCTTTTTTTAAACCTGCAGACTTCTGCTGCTGCTATGCAAGACACACAGAAAATATAGAGAATAAAACACACTGACCATGTACATGGGTGATCCACACAGTGTAGCTGCCATCATGTTGCTCTGGAGGTACCGTGCAAAGCCAAAGTCAGCTGCAGAACAGAGACATGAAACACACGTGTTATTATCACTAGTAACACAAACCACTATTGTGTATTGTTGGAAGTGTGAAGGAATGCCTGCAGACAATAATACAGACAAACTAGCCCTGCATTCCAAACAGAGCTTTTACTGTGGTGTATAACAAACACGACAGTGTTGTCAGTCAAAACTCCTCATCATGGCTGCATTACTTTTATAAGAAATTTCATAATTTAGAACATATAGAGTTAAAATTACCCTCTGGCCATTGTAAATGACACAAAGCAAAACAATGGATAGATAAGTCTGTACACTCTTTCAAAATGTAGTTATGAGAAAACTAGGTTGCACATAATTTAACAACTGATAATAACTGACATTCTTCTTCCATTACCAATTTTGATGCGGATGCCACTGATGTTGGACTTCTTGCGACCCACGTATGACAGCAGGATGTTCTGTGGTTTCAGATCACGGTGAATAATGCCTTTGCTGTTGAGGATGCGCATGGCAGCAGCAATCTGCTGTAGAAAAGTCCTCAGTGTATCCTCTCTCAGTGTCCCCTTGGCTTAGAGAAAAAAAAAAAAAAAAGACCGCTGTAGTCAGGATACAACATGTTTTCCTCAAAGAACACTTATGTATACTGAAGCAGCAACTATGCAGATATGTTAACTGCAACTTCTTGGACTAGTGGAGAAGCTCTGTTTAATTCTCCCATTGTTTTCAATTCAAAATTCGCCATGTTTCTCTGGTGTTTCGTTCAAACAAACCTCTTTAACTGGCTGCTATTTGTAAATTAAAGTTGTGAACAGCAGGTAGGTGGGACCTATGCGCTCAACAGCCACAGGTGTATACCTAATATGACCCAATATGACTGGCATTATACAGTCAAAGTAGAAATAACTATATGAAACAGTTTGTATCAGTGCATGTATGAAGGAAAAAAAAAAGTCTCTTTCATGTTTCCACATGTATTTCCTGCTGCTAATGAAGAATATTAATTACTGTTAAGACTATTGTCATAAAACTCCCTTTCATGGCTTTGCTTGATTTTTAGCACATTACATTAATTAAGTCCTAAAGTAAATTATGGCAATGACTACTCATTGTGTGACAAAGAGGATTCTTCTCAGTTGCTCACTAGGGCTGCCACAATTTGTCGACTAGTCACGATTACGTCGACTATCAAAATCGTCGCCGATTAATTTAATAGTCGACGCGTCGTTTGAAGCTTTGTAAGATCCCAATAAGTATTAGGGTTTAAGAGTGTAATAACAGACTGAAACAGAAGATGGCAGCACTGCATGTACAAAGATGCCAGCTGCCGTTAAACCCCGAAGAAGAAGAAGCTGTGTCCCAGAATTCATAGCGCCCTGCTCAGTTTTCAACAATGCCTGTGGCTAGTTTTAATATTACTCTTATTATTCTTTCTGGGTCACAAAATAAACGTTTAACATATTTTCAGGCGAGAATGTAGCTGTGTAAACCTCAAATATCTGCTCAGTTTATCAAGACCCCACATATTTTCAAAAGCGCTCCAACGTTTTCGTCTGTTACCCACCAGCTCGATAGCTGGCCGGGATTCAAGGCTCAGTATAGCCGGTGAGAACACCAGACTCCCGGCAAAACATTTTCAAACCCACCGCCGTCTTTCGCTACTCAGGTTAAAAATGTTATTGTTTGGCTCTTTTTTTTGTATTTTTATTTGCTCCTGAATAAATCAGTTTGGCGGAGATATATTTTAGATCGCAAGGAGCAGACGGCTGAGTTTATTAAACTTCACCGAAACAATCTGCAGAGTTCATTAAAATGTAATAAACTATCATCTTGTCTTTATTTTTAGTTAGCACATACCTTAAACACTCAAAGCTGTAAGCTAATGATAGTTATATAAGAGCAGATGCATGCTGGTGCAATAAGCTGTACGTTTTACGTCCAATGGATGCATGATCTAATTAGTCAACTAATCGCAAAAATAATCGGTGACTAGTCGACTATCAAAATAATCGTTTGTGGCAGCCCTATTGCTCACACTCACGCTCTCTCTATCAATCCATTGTGATCACACTGTAGGCATAGATAGACTAAACTACTCTCTGCCCACCACAGTGGATCGACTTCTAACACAGAAAAGTTGTGTAAACTGTAGAATAATTTACTAGAGATTATGTAATTAAAATGGCTGTTACCTACGCAGTGTTCCCAGCAGCACACCAATAATAAGAACACAATCACGTAAGGTGCCCAGTGTAATGTAATGCTCTGCCCACAAAGGTTTCAATTTCACAACCACTAGTGTTACTTAAGCAAGGCTCCTGGATCACCTGTTCACAGAAGAGTCTGACCGTGACCCAATCTGCAAAAGCACCACGCAGGCAGGTACATCATGCAGAGGTACAGTGATAAGAACACAGTTCCTGCAGCACAATCAGTGTTTTTATGGAACAGAGGTGTAAACACGTGTTCTTATCTAACAACGGCACTGGCAAACTGCCGTTGACTCGGAGGATTTGATTCTACAAGCTGACCTGATTTTAACCCTGTGAAACTATTCACACAAACAGTGAGTGTGTTGGACAGCAACAGTAACACCTACATCAAATAAGGCGAGGTCACAGTTTGTGTGTTTAAATAAACCTGTCCTGTCCGGGTGGCCGGGCTGCATCTTTCAGGAAACTTGTTCAGTAAGCCAACAACACTTTATACTACGTAGCGTAGCACACAGTATATGAAAACTGCAGACCCCGTTTTGAAAACTGGAACTGTGTTTTAGTCTTGATGCTTATGTGATTTATATTCTCAGGCTGTTGGTATAGAGCACAGGTGGGCCGCTGTCCTCAAACTTTTACATGTGTCTCTGCTGCAACACACCTGAATAAAATTAGTAGGTCATTAGCAAGACTCTATACTACTTTTTGGTTGTGGTCATAAATCCAAGGTTGTTAGCTTAAAGTGTGTAATGTGTGTCATCCAAAATGCAAACAAACATGAAACTTGACTATCTGGTTTTTCTCATTTGCAGGTTCAGATTCTTGTCAGAGTGGCACATCCTATTCTCATGTTATCACTGAAAAAACCCCACCCCTACCCCACCCTCAACTACACCACTGACCTTGTGAACTTCACATTTCCTTTACTAATCATTAGATTTTTTTAAGCTTTATGAGCAGAAATGCTGACCTTTTGACACCATTGCATGCACACATAGTCATAATATCAACAGTCACATGGGCTTTGGCATTAGTTACTTTGTTTTGATGAACAATAATGGGGGTGTGTGGCAGACAGATTAGTGCGATGCTTACCTTGCAGATAGTCTGCAAGATCACCTCCGTTACAGTACTGTGTGTGTGAAGACAGACAAACACCATCAGCAACAATTACATTCAGTTTCAACAAGTTGATTGGCTCCTTATGCATATACATGTGCCTCTGCATGCTTTTATTTAAATCCTAGTCCAGATTACTGCAGGTTTATCAATTAACACGCCACAACTAAGCGATGCAAAAGAAGAAGGGGCAGATGAGACTGAGCTAAAGGAAAGGGATACAATAAGCGAATGAGAAAAAACTGAACTAAGATCTGCTTCCATGTAATCTGTGAGCTCCAGGATGGTTGGCGATCAAAAAGCTTTACTATTCTGATCTCCAGTGCATATTGATGCTGTAACAGTGGAAGCCAACCCATAAAGCATTCTAAAGCAATTTGCTTGCCTCCCACAGAAGATAAACGAGCTAACTTTGCATCATGTTCGGTGGGTCTTCACAGACTAACATCGTCTCAAAATACCCCACAGGTGTTTATTTGATATGACTCTCAAATCTCATAGATATTGCCAAGATTATACTGCACAACACAGAAAACCTATGAAGTCATGTGTTTTGGATGTTGGACATCAAACCTTGCCTGCAGAGAAAATGTTAAGTTTAGAGCATGACACTATAGAGCTATTTTACAAAATCTAGAATAAATGTAAACTTGATTGTGGGAAGATCCCGCACATCCAGAGTCTGTTTGTTTCCTGAATGGAAAGCTGGATTTCAACCAAAAAAATCAACCATTACTACTGGTTCTGGCACTTTGCAAGAGAGAGATGGGCAACTTGGAAAACCAATTACCTTAGACTAGATATCAACTGAACAACATAAGGCAAGTATGTTTTTTAAACTTATTTAGTAGTTCTTATCTCCTTTTACTTTAATCCCAACAAAGTAAATACAATGTAATTAATATAATGTAGCCTTTCTATACATTAGCCAACCTAACAATTGCAGTTTGTGTCTAAAAACAACTCAAATATGCGAAGCACTCAAATGCTTAGATTAAAGCAGTTTAACTTGTGGAGCCTAACAACAACAACCATGTGCTAGTGACGGACAGATTTCACAATCCAACTCTGAAGGGAGACTTACACTCCTGGATTTTTTTCAGCTGACAGTGAAACTAGAACTTTATTTGTGCATTTGATGAGCTACTCTGTATAGCTCAACCAAATGCTTTTGTTTAATCTGTGTAGACAGGCCTTTTAAAAGACACACACACACACACACAAAAATCACTAATATAAATATATCAGAGCAGTTTTCAAAAATATGTATGCTACTGAATGAACAAACAAATAGTCAGCGTTCAGATGACTTAACCGTTTATATTATCCCCTCCAGACTTAGGGTTCAAAGAGTACAATGCTCTCTTCACTGGGACTGCATCTGGTGCATCTTTGCTTGGGGCCTATAGTTAATGTTTCCTACGCCTAAACAAGACAAGGTTTCTCCAACCAAACAAAACACAAGGGCACAGCTCCAATTTGGCCAGGGTACTTAACATTTCAGTAAGGGCCCGATGATAATTATCAAAGATCCACCGATCTTTAGCTAGTGCCAGCTCTGAAAACCATCATTTTCATACATACGATGACAAAACTGTTATATCAACATCCTCAAAGTAGTGAGAAACTTGAGATGGTTTGTTTTCTATCCTGCAGCCAGCTGATAGTGTTGCAACACAAGTGCAGAAAGATGGAGATCGTGTACAGAGTGAGGTCATCAGGAGGTTAAGAGGAAAAGGAGTTTTGAAAAGAACAAAAAAACAAAAAGAGAAGACACTACAGAGGAACAACAACAGGACATAAGTGAAGCCTACGCCAGCACAGAGGGATAAAGCACATGTTGACAACTGAAGATAAATTATTACTCCGTTAAAAACAAAACAAAAAAACACTACTTTGCAACACATATGTTCGCAACCATCTACAATGTCATGTTTCTATACTTACCTCCATGACCAGGAAAACAGAGTTGGGCGTTTCCTGGAAAAGAGGAGACAGAATCAGTTACAGCAGCCATTTATCCTGCAGCAGCTGTCAGCTCCAAACACACACATGACAAAACAGCCACTGGAGAAAATCCAAAGTACATACTACTTTTGGATGCTATTTATGACAGACCTGGCTTTTTCTGAAGCTGTATTTATATTACTTCCATCCTACTGTGCATGCATGTATTGTTAGAATAATCTACAACTTTCTCAATGGGGACCGTTCACCAGAATGCCCACTCGACTTGGAAACTGAGAAGATGTCGTTGCCAGTTTCTGAGGGAAACTTTGACGCGTGTTGCCGTGCTGTTGGCGTCACACACAAGCGGCAGATGAAAGTAAAGGGGTGATTATGGAAAATAATTAGCTGTAAAAGTAAAATATTCGGCACCATTTTATCCTTTGATCATGTTACATGTGACCCCAGTGCATCGCTACATCATTAACATGCGCTCTCACGCTGACTTATTCGTAGTGCTGATTTGTTGGTGAAGGCTCACCGCTTGAATCTAAACTCTGAAGACAGCGTGGTATTCAGTCCCACTGATCTTCATCAGCACCGGCTTTATCTTTCTGTTGATGTTAGCGCTGTGCTTATCAAGTACAGGTTGAGTTGAATGTTACCAGCACTCCTGTTTTCAGTTTAGTTTACATTAGTTTAGTTTACCTAGTAAGTAACTACATTTTTGTTCAACCTTGTGGCATCTTGTATGTTAAGTTCTTTAGAGCCAAAAAATTGCAGACCCCAACGTATCAAATTCATCTAAACACGTACAAAAACTTTAGTGTTCCACACACACAAACTCTTACCTAGCATTTCATGAGATTCACTCACACAACAACCAGAGTAATGCAGTATTTGTCATAGCCCTCAAACCATTCCAAATACAAACAAACATGGCTACCCGCTGTAGCACTGTGACACCACGCAAGTCAGCTGATGTGTGTGACCCCAACCTAATGGGCTTTGTTTTTTTGTGTCTCCTAAGTGGCTTTTAAGTAATCTTTTTCAACCCCATACAATGATTTTACCAGCTGGGGCAGGTGCTGGAGGGGGATGGGACACCAGAATCCCTTCTTGGTGTGTCAAGGAGGAGGGTCGGGGGATTACATAATGTGGTCGTAATCTTGAAGAGGGGGAAGTGAAAGCAGAGGTGCATCACAAAGCCCACTTCACAACTAACCTCAAAGACATAGAGGTGAGTTATGAAGCAGTCATGACTAAATAACATTCTTACACAAACACAAGTTTGAGCATCCACAAAGCAGTGCCACAGAAAACTGAGGTCAATGAACAGCAGGGAGTGAGGTTGCTTCTGAGAAAGCTGTTGCCTGGGATTTATCCATTTTATCCGTGGCGGTTTGGGCACTTTCACATGTTACCGTCTCTGGCTGCAGCAGTTGCTTCAGTTTCGGCATGTTGCCCATTGGTAAGAAACAAGATGAATTTCAAGAGGCAGGTGGTGACAACTGCACATAGGGCATCCTCTGTCTGTGAGAGCTTAGAGGAAGCAGGAGCTCACAGTTATAAAAGTGACAATCTCTGACTGTTTACAAAAGATTTCTAGAATCTACTGTTCTCACACACTGGCTGCTCCTGATGTAAACACTGGTGAACTTTGGATTTTGATGGGTGGATTGGGCTGGGCTCCAAAACATCGCCTTCAGCACAAAATTTCCAAAACAACTATGACATAAATAGACTCTTTCCCTCTCGCATCATACCCATGTCACACGCACATAGCACTTAGAAGCAGTTTCGCAAGCCACTCAATTGGCTGGCTCCTTGTATGATAACTGACAACGCAATACATGGGTGCTCAGCACAAACACATGAATGCAAAAATACTTTGGACTGCAATGACTCAATGTGAGCCGAAACAAGATACTGCCTGGTTAGCTGTTCAGCTATTACATCATGCCAACTCCAGGAGTGCAAGGTTATGTAAGTGTATGGGGGATGGGGAAAGGTCAAACCAAAGAGGGACGGGGTGCACTGTGAAAGGGGGAGGGTCAGGAGACTGAGTGACAAAAAAAAAAATCACAACTTCTTCACAAAGATTGGAATAACCCAAGGGAATTCTGAGGAAACCCAGCTCGGAGAAAAGCCTACGTTTGACCTAACGGCAGCACACAGTGACAGATGGCTTGTGTAAGTGAGCGCAAGGAGCAAAACAAAAATAAAATTGTGTGTTTAGAACAATAACTCAGGATCACTTGTTCAACCATCACAGCTGCTCAATCTTAGATAAACAGGACAGGATGTTTATCATTTTGCAGGAAGAGAAACTGTACATTGTGTTATTACACAGATATGCCTATTCACTCATGCGTCAATATACACTTGACTGCAACAGGTCAGTGCATGTACAACAAAAGTGCCAATAACACACTTTTATTGAGGGCCAAGACAGTCTGACACACAGTGCTGACAGTTTCACAGGCTTCTGTTCCTTGGCTCGAGTCCTTCAGTCAACTTGTTATGCAACATTTGTACTGAACATCATGTGACTGAGTGTGCGCTCATGCTTATGTGGTGATTAAACAGACACATGTACATGTTCTAAGCAGATGACTGGGCATATGTTTGTGTGCTCCAGTGAGCAGTCACAGTGATTTCCTCTGATCTTCTGTTCCACCCAGTTAAATGTCTGGAAAGCAAAGCTTTGTAAAAGGAATGTAGACACATGCAGATTTTCTAGGAAAACCCAAATGAGTTCTAAAACCCCCTGAAAAACAGCCCCTACTACACCTGATACACATGTCAGGCTGGAGGGACCCTGGTTTGCCAAGCACACAACGTTCTTAGGAGCAGCTTTCTCAATAACCAAAAACCTCTACCCACTCTTCTTCTGTTTAACATCACACTAGTCAGAATCTGCTCTGCTTTAATCGGGTTTTCATTGGTTTGCAAGACAAGTTATTTTGATGTGCTCAGTGTCCAGTTATTCAATAACACAATTCACAGGAGGCAGGAATCTGTTGGACATCTGTCATATTCATATATATATATATATATACATACACACATATATATACACATATATATATATACACACACACATATATATATACACATATATATACATATACATATATACACACACACACACACCCCCTTCCATCCAATCTCTTCCATTTCATAACAATCCAAATAGCAAGTGCAGTTACAGAGGACAAAGAACAGGACACCTTATAATTAGACCAGGCTACCTCACACTGCTGCAGAATGCTTAATATCAACAGTGCATAGAACGAGAACTGTAAGCCAATCAGCGGTGTGCTCGATGCTGTCATTAAACACAGCAAATGAACAGAGCTCCTCCAAACTACAGCTCTGGTCCCAAGGACCTGCAACCTTTCAAAAAGGTGCAGACTCCTACATCCAACTCCACAGTCTTCTGTCAACACACAGCTATTCTGAGAGGATGCTGGTACATCTGTGTACATCTGTGATTCACTGCACCCAAGAAAGCTAGCACAGTCTAGTATATGTGGAGTTTATTTCAATTCTACAGTATGACTAGAGTGAAAATCAGCAGGGTAAATCATGAAAACACTGACTGTTCTTGTGCAGTGTATGTTAATATATTCACCTGTCACAGTGTGGATGCTGAGTGAATGAACACCTCCACTGTAAACCTAATCTACACAGGGATTTCAGCAGTTCTACTAAGTGTGTAGTCAACAAGAAAACGGCACATGATCTATATGGTGCTCATAAAGCTACAAAGCAGTGTGTACAGAAACAGCCAACTATACTGTGAGCTGGAATCGCTTAATCTCCACATTTAAATTTTCACTGACCATCGATGCAGCATTTTCCAAATGACTCTACTGAAAAAAGTAATTAGTTACTTTGTGTACCGTTTTCACTGACAATTTTCTGCATTGATGATGAAAGTTTAAGATGCTGGAAAAGTGCTAACAAAACAGAGGTTTAAAGTCTGAAAAGTACCTAATGAAGCAGAGAATCACTGCTCCATGCTATTCCTGATACAGGGGCTAGGACAGTTGCACAAGTTGGTTCAGATTACATTTCCCGTTTTGTCTGGAAAGCCCATACATACAATACATGCTTCAAACAACAGCTGATAGAGCTGGGAAAAGGTCAACCGGGGGTGCAAGAAGAAGTAAACAATGAAGCTGGAAGAAAAAGTGAAATATATCAGGTGTAAATAATGAGAAGTGACAGCTGCCAGGCTTTCAATACACCAGACAGTATTGATAACTGCCAAGAGAGGAGATGCACACCACTGCACAGATTGCCACGCAGCATTGTTCTGATAGCATGGGGAACACTACAGGAATAGTAAAAAAGCTGGTAAGAAAAGACGGGGCTATATATATATATATATATATATATATATATATATATATATATATATATATATATCTGTCTCTCTCTATCAGTGGCATAACCTCATATGATTTTACTGACTTCTACCATCCACAACTTTTTGTGAGCCGTCTCTTTTATTTGAGCCTCTTATTTTCTTATGAAGTAACCATGTCTCCCCCCAAACACATGATTACATTTGAATATGAAACTCAGAAACTTGAACATCTCTTCTCTGCTGGAAACCACCTGATTCAATGCACCCTGACTAATGGGTTCCTCGGCCATTTGCTTGTGGAAGAGATCTATTACATCAGCAGGAGAGTGAATGAGTGATGAAGGGATGAGGACATGGTGGGAGGAGTGGAACAGTGGAAAGGCTGATCAGCAGGATCCCAGAGGGAGGCTTACGCAAACACAGGAAGTACCATTACTATGTAGGATGTGCTTCACCATCAAATTTGTATTTATTAGTATTTATTTATGGTATTACAGCCAATTGTAGACATCTAAACATAACTTTTTTACCGTTTGCTGATATGAACCCATAATAACAGAAGATATAAACAACATAGGATTGTGAAGAATGGATTTTTCAGAACTCTTGTCAAAACCATTCTACTGTGTGCCCACCTTGTAAAAGACATTAGCAAAGTGTAGTAAATCACATAATTTATTCATGATTGCAAATTTTGTGCCTAAACAAAATTCAAAATCAAATATTTGTTTAAGCTGTGTGGATGCAAGCCACTGCATTAATGCAGCCACAGCCTCTGTCACGCCCACCATGAGTGAGCAGTGAACAACAATCTCTCGGTAGGAAACTAACTCCATCATTAATGCACCACAACATTATCTACAGCTCAACCACTGCAAAATACTAGAGATGGTCAGCTTTGAAAAATACAATCAAATGTTCTTCTGACTCCAGTCTTGACACACACTCAATCATCCAGGTAAAGAAATCCCCAAAAGCTGATTCTGTTCATCTGGACGTCACACTCACCAGAATGTGGTATATGCGCCATGAATATATAATTGCTAGGTCTAAGCTGTTAGTCAGAGGACAAAGGGGATCTAACCACTTACCTCCATCTTACTGGAGATAAGTGGTATGATGCCCGATCTATGATGAAGATTCAGGTTCAGGAGAGTCGAGTGAAGGTAGCTAGCGACCGACAACAGGAAATAGCTAACACTCCTGTCTGTGGACAGTTAAGCTAGCTAGCCTAAGAAGTTTGAGGTTTGCTCCAAAGCAAGAAGAGGTTTTTGAATAACGACTATGTAATAGCGCAAGCTATTTAAGGGTGGGTGGCTCTGCCCAACATGGCCATTGCAATCACCGGCCGATCAAGATTGGTGGAATGAGATAAATGCTTCTGAGGAATACGAAGGGAGGCGCATCCCACAGTGAGACATCGCATTCATGTTACTATGGAAACCAGGGTTACGCAAGTAACCTAAAGTTTGGCGTTTTTTTCCTCCTAACGTGAACACGGGCAGCTCAGATGGGTATCAGCAGCAGATTGACTGTACCCTGACAGATTGGCCTTCCAGATTCAGCTTAAAACACTTTTCTAAAAATTTGGCTGCAAAATATTGCAACTATTTTCTTGTGGTGCTGTGATCTACTCTTAGAAATCCATATAATAGAAGTTTTCACATCAAGCTCAACATGTGAGCCATAGTACAGCCCAAGATGACAGACTGACTTAACTGTAACTGCAAAGCACTATGGGTTATTAGTCACATGGCCACCACATTCTATTCAGGAAGCTTTTATTGTGGTTGTGACAGTTAATGGTTTTTACACATCATATAATATTAATGTACTCTGACAGATTTAAGGAGGTTCACAGGCTTAGTTTGTGAACTTAAAATGAACAGATTTAGCTGCTTTGTTAATGCAAACAGTTGAAATACTTAAAGGGAACCCCGACTATTATGACAAGTTACTCTAAATATTTTACAAATGATCTCCACTACATAAAAACATACTTCAAAATAACTACAATGTTTTCGTTATTCATTAAATCTTTGTTTTTTAAAACGGTTTTGGTTCCATGGGAGCTGCCATGTTTTTGCGCACACAATGCATTCTGGGACGATGACATATATAAGTTGTCAGAAGTATTAGCTAGAACGAGACAGTAAGAATGTAAACTATATGTCATTAAAATCTCTCCACGCCTCATTTACCTCTACATGATCAGTAGCTGCATCTTGAAATCCTGTATATATGCCACTTGGGTCTGGATAGGCTGTCCTTATGTTGTTTACGGCACATGGGATGACTACGTACGCTAGCCAGCCAGCCAGTCAGCCATACATGCATCAACCAAGTAAACTGTCGATATGAAGCATACCAGTAAGATCTTATTACTATAAGACTATAGACTACTCATTTAAGCTTTTTGTCTTAACTGGTAAAACACAAAGGTACCAGCACGATAGCGGTCATGGAGGCTAACGAGGGCTGCCCAAAGAAGGATTAAGACATACAGCTTCAAAGTTTTGGTGCACTGTGATGCATGGAGGATCTGTAAAATAACGAGATCGTAATTTCACTGTATAATAAAAATTAGAATAATATTAATGTTTTTATGCGATACCGTGGATAGCTGCTGCCATGAAATTGAGTTCTTTACAACAAACGCTATCAGTCGCCGTTGCCATTGGCAGCAGTTTCCGCATAGATACCAGTAGTTTCCCCCCCACTCTCGCGTCCTTGTGTGACGGATTGTTTTCATTTTCATCTAAACTAAGTACTGGTTGACTATTTTCATCCTCTCTCTCGGTTTGCTCTGGTTCAAACTGGAACAGAAGCCATTTTCAGTGCACTGCTAACTGTAAACTTGATGCGGTTCAACTATGTGACGTCACTACCCAGAGTGTATTGAGAAGTAAATAACAATGGCGGCCTCCTGGTAAATTGGTTTTTATATAAAATGTGCTTAAAAGGAAAACATTTAGCGTATTTTAATACCACGTATATGTTATTGAAAGCACAGTACATATTTTAGTGCAAACTTGTCATAACAGTTGGGGTTCCCTTTAAAGCAGCAGAGTTCATAATCAGGTTTTTCACTCTCACTAGGTATTTTACTTGAGTTCACTCATGTCTAGAAACACAGACAAATTAACCCACAGACCCAGCATTTCCAGCAGAAACTATCTGTGGCAGTAGCGAGGCAGGGGGTGTACACTGGCGCATGTCCACCTGCAAACATGTATGTGGATTGACAAAAACCATATATAATTTGTAACAATATTCAGCTGCTTCTTGGTTTGTCATTGATATACCCATCTAGGAAAGCCTATGTACAGGAAAACAATGAGACCAAGTGACTAATGGAATAAAAGAAAAAACATTTCACTAAAGTATCTTTATTTTTTTATATCCATCATTAATTAAGTTGTAATAATAATATCAAAGACTTGGCAAGCTGCATCAAATAAACAATTAAAGCAGACATTATATGCTACCTGAACTGTTCTAAACATTTCTTAATGTTCTCTTTAGTAAGACAAGTTTGGCATAGCTAGTCAGAACTTATCAAATTAAGAAGTCAAGCTGCTGCTCAGCTCTTAATACACAGAAATCTCAAATAAAGTGATTAAGATAGTGGTGTTATAACCAGGACAGCGTGCGTGTGCGTGATCTCGTTGGCACATATGATCTAAAGCATCATCACAGTTTAGTGGGCACCTGGATTAGTGTCGCCGCTTCATTATCCCACCAAGTGTCCATGATTTATGTTATATGTGGCACTGAACACCAACTTTATCATTTCTTTTTTGAAATTGATATAAGAGGTTATCAATACTGGAGTAAGACCATAACTGAAATGTTCATAAGTGTGCTCTTCCATGGCACATTTTTTATTTGAATATAAACAAATCATTATCATTATGGTATTTTGAAACAATTACAACATTTAAATTGAAAAATGTTATCTTAATTTCCTGAAAAATAAATCTCTGATTTGCTGCAGCAATATCAGCGGCCACTAGTGGGTTACTGTTCCAAGGAATCAGTCGTGGAGTTTAGTCTGGTAACCAGCTGCTGCTGCTAAGGCTCTCACAATCACAACGACAACAACTGCACATGTGACTCACGTTTGAGAATATATTTATGTTTTACTTTCATATTATTTAGTAACATACATTTGAATTATGTCCATAACATGCTAACAAAGGTTAATTTCTAACTTACCAATGGATAAGTATACTACCTATCAGTGTTAATGTCGTAGATTAATAATTTTGCATCAAATTAAAAGGAATGCTTCCAATAAACTTTGAAAATTTAAAACATTTACATTTATGGTAAACAGACACTTTAATAAAATAGTTTTCTAGCACTTTGAGATATTTTAAACCACAAATTATACTTTTAAGCCTGTTTTTCTCTCACAAAATGTAACTTAACCCATATCAGGTAGCCAGTGCAGCCCGATAATCCCCACCTCTACAATATCATTCAATCACATCCATTTAAATGTATGGCCAAAATGCCAAACCGGCAGCTTGAAATAACAGTATACCAATGTGTAACTTTATTATGGCTTCATCCAGCTTTTATATACTGTCTGTGCATTGAACCATAGCCAATCCCAGATTAGGCTAGCTGAACATATTCTTCCTCTTCACTGTACTGAAGGGCTAGAAAAGAGGACAAGCCCATCCTCTCAAACATAAACGAATGTTGAATCATTAGTTAAAGAAGTTGCATATTCAAATAAAATCAAACACTAAAGACAGACATGACTATATTGCTCATTAGGGTCACTGCAGCAAAGATTCTAAAAGATTCACAAACTTACCTGGACATCATAAAGTGCCACGATGTTTTCATGCTGCAGTTCCTGAACAAGCAGATCAGAAACATGAAAAGCATTAGCAGGAGCATTAACTAGCCTACAGAAGTTAATTGGCTCACTTTCATTCGTTTCTATCGGGGGTGTCTGGGCAGGGTGCACACTCAAGTCGAGTGTCAGATCATTCTTTGAGTATAATAAATTGGGGGAAAAAAAGAGGAAATTAAATTAAGGGTCATGCTAACCTTCAAGATTTTGATTTCCTTCCCAAGAAGGATCTGGGACTTGGACAGGTTCTTCTTGTTAATGCTTTTGATGGCCACCTCCCAATCAGTCTTCTACACAACACAAAATGGGACAGGACAGTCAGGGAAACAGATCACATGAGACAGTTTGGATTTCATTTTTGATGCTGCCACCCATACATTTCCTCTTGAAGTTTTGAGTTGCTTGACGTTGCAGGCTGACCATTTACAACCAATGGAGAAAGTGCATGACTAGGCTAGAGGCAATCATGCTTTCACTCAGGAAATAATTTTGTTGACCTCAATATACTTAGGAGACAGTCCAACAGATACACTTGTGAAATATGTGAGTATGTGAGATTCTGTGTGTGATAAAGCTCTACCAGAGTGTTTTATTATTCAGTATTACTCTGTTTTCGACAAGGCGTGCAAAGGTGACAGATTTACATTGCTTTATTATATAAGATTAAGACTGGAGGTGGGGGTGAAAGATATAACAAACATCAATGTCATGACATTATTGTGTCTCCAGTCAAAAATTCAGTCCAATCAATCTGTTTTTACAGAATGCCATCAATTTTTGTCTAACTGACCCAAATGTTATGCATGGTAGCGTTTTTCTACACAAAGCACTCAGTCCTTTTTAATACATGCCTCAGTCACCCAGTCACACACATGCATACAAATGTTTTTTCTATGCCCAGGTGCCTTGTCTAACACACACACATGCACACGTCAGGGGAAACGCTGCATTGCCATGGGATACTCTGACTTGTAGACTAGTAGTTCTGATTGGGAGACTGTCAGGTGATGGATCACTGGCTATGACCCAGAGATTGAAATTCAAGTTGAAAGGTTAATGTTCTGACACCCTGCAGATGAGCCAGCATGATCCACAAAGAAAGCACCAGTGACTTACAGACAGCAATGTAATCAGCCAATCAACCTTAAAGGAAAGAGCAGCTTTAACCCCCTGATTTCTACACCCTTATCAATGATGACAAGTAACCCTAACCCCTTTCTGGCTAAACATTCTGCCACACATCAAAAACTCTATATTTTATTTTTCTTACATCTTATCATTGATGTGAATTTATACTTCAAAATGAAATTAGATGTGGTTATGATTTTTCTAGCACATACAAAAAGTCTAGGCCTGTCAACCAAAATGCTGTTGGAACTGGAGTGGAAAAGCTGTCGTGAAGGACGAAGGAAATTTTAGCTGTCCCAGTAACACCGGCTCAATTGGCCAAGGTTCTGCACTCAGGTGACTGTTAGAGCAATATAATGTTTCCAGATGAGCTTTTGGATCAAGATGCCTTCATTTGTCATTGTATAATATATCGGGACATTTATTTGCTCAAACCTAGCTAATTGATACATAAGAGATAAGCCCTGTTGACAGAGACAGCAGCACGTATTCATTTTCCAGAATAAAGCATTATCTCATTTATGAATCACAGCTGATACCTGTGAGCAACAAAGAGATTATAGTCAATAACACTGCAACCAGATATAGCTGAAGGTGAGAATGGAAAGCTGAAAGTAGGACCAGAGGACTGAGAAGCGCTCGTCATATCTTATGGGAGCCATTCATTTTCAATCAGAAAGCTCAAATTTCCTTGTCCCAAAAATATTTTTTTATTATAATGAAATGTTAACAATATATTTTTTAAAATGTAACAATTTTATGTGATAACTTTACATCATTCTAACAATGAGTTAAACAAATTGTTCACATCCACAGCATGTATCCAAAGGAAAACTGCAATTACAGTTTTACAGACTTTAAAATAAAAAAAAAATTGAAAATAAGATTAAGTATGAGTTCAGGATTGGGCAAGAAAAATCAAGAAAACAAGTAATTGTCTTATCTATATACAGACCAGCAATGCTTACTTGCCTCACCCTTTGGGAGAGGAAAATTACCATTTTTTTTTTTTTTTTTTAAAGGGGGGGTTGCTTGTTTAGCATTAAATACCAGAAATAATTCCATTTTGGTCGTTTCTAAGATTATTCATTTTTTGTGTAATGTATATTATATTTGTTTGACTCAAAAAATACAGCAGTCATATAGCTGTAACCTCTGTGCCATTTACCGGACTTACTGGACTAACTGAACTGTTCCTATTAACTTGCTAGCAATAGCTGATAACATAGCACTCCACCCAGCTGTCCAAATATGGTCATTTCTGTCTCCAAAAAACAAAAACAACAACAACAACATGGCAGCAGAGAAAATGTTTAGGGTCTTAAATACAGTCCAAAACCAGTGGGCAATATCACAGTTGTTACATCTTTTATATACAGTCTAGGAATAAAACAGTGTAACAATTTGTGATTATTCACACTTAATACATTTATTTCTTTTCTGACATTTGTTCTTTAAAAGTTAGAAGGAGAGATTATCCACGAAAGCCAAAAGACATTTCTCAAATTAGCCCCCTGGTCTATCTTATCTCTGAACAGACTCTGCATAATAAATTGATATTTCAGTGCAACATGAGAGAATATGCAACATCCAACTCTGCCTGAGGAATGAATCAATCCATTGGGGCTGATGCATTCAGGTGCCTCTAACTGTCCTATGCCTGTGAGCCTACACAATCCTATAAATAGGCTAAACAGAGTGCAGATGATGGGCCTAAAATAGTAAACACACTGATCACATGCCAGGTCTGTTTTAACCTGACATGAAAGCATGTGACCACACAGAGGGATTGTTTACACAGACACACATGTTTTAGCATTTCCAGGCTCTGAGGTGGTAATCAATTCTCACAGAGAGATAGATGCTTCCCTGCCTGGGGATGCTCTGATGCAGCTTCAGTTCAGGAATTCAGGACCATCTGTTTCACACCAATATCACTGGGCCAACGTGATGTCATGTCCTGCATCTCTGTCACACAAATACAAACCCACCCAATCCTAAGCTTCTTCTGTCA
Organism: Pelvicachromis taeniatus; assembly: GCA_015108175.1. Lineage (NCBI taxonomy): Eukaryota > Metazoa > Chordata > Actinopteri > Cichliformes > Cichlidae > Pelvicachromis > Pelvicachromis taeniatus. The sequence continues at coordinate 9,909 of VURO01049359.1, read as the reverse complement.
CAGAAAGCCCCACTCAGGGAAATGTTAGCAATTTAATCCACTTTCTGAGCTTAATTATCTCTCTGTGGTTCAGTGTGAATGAATGTTGTGCAGCTCTTACATAAGTAAAGCTTGTCTGCTTAAAAAGGAAAAACACTGCACCCCCCCTCCCCTGCCTTAATACGTCAGCAAGTCATTCACAGCTGCCTGACTCATCTCTATCATGAATGAACAAAATAGCATAAATGCACTTACACACCTCACATCAAGCTGATGAAATGGCACCAAAAATCACCTGTCACAGCATGACTGCACATTACATCAGTCAGGATGCAGGGGTATAGTCATGAAAGTGCTTGAATATTACCTTTCCCTGCAAAAAAAGGTGATAGCCCACATATGATGCTGCAGAGCAGCATCCCCCAGTTCTACTGACTGACCCAGATTTACAAATGAGTTGTCTGCTAGCTCTCCGTTTCCTGCAAGATGAAGTAAAGGAGGGATGCAAATGTGCAAGCAAGTGATTTATTTACCTTCCTGTGTCTTCCTTTGAACACCACAGCAAAGGCTCCGTGTCCAACCAGATCTTTTCTGCTGTACTCAAAATCTCCCACAGTTTCCATTGTGAAGGACCGATGGTCCAGCTGGGCACTGTTGGTTATCCTTGGGTGGCGCTGTCCTCTTTAGAGAGAAAAAAAATCCCAGGGCAAGCTATCGACTCAGTCCTGATGATGCTGCTTCTTCTTCCACTGCGGAATTATTTCATGACAAGCTGCTCTGGTGTGCGTTATAGCATAAATAAGAGATGCAGCCAGGACATGATGCATTCACATGCCCTCCAAGTAGGCTGGGATGTTTGTAATATCACACACAACAGACGACTTTAAGCATGGCTAACTCAATCTGAGCTAAACTATATCTGTGCCAGCTGTCACTCTTTCACCTAGTTCAATAGCTACAATCCAGCTTTGCAAAGCACTCTAAGGAGGCTCACTAACACATTGCGTGTCCTGGTCACCTACCCCGTTCAGAGGGACGGTCTACATGATGCCAATCTTGTAGATGCAGACACCGAGCTATCTGTTAGCCTGACAGTGATATAGCCCTTTGGCTATACCAAGCGTCATGTGAACAGCGCCTAGAAACATACTAAGAAATATATGAACGTAAGGATACCTGTCCCGATACTTGACAATAAATCCAGACTCAAGTTAAAATATACAAGCTGTAGCAACCTAAGAAGCTAGCCAGCATCAGGGAGCTAATACACAGTCCATGTTAGCGTAAAACATCAAAGAGGCACCACATAAATGTCAACACAGGACTGTTAGTCCCTATTATTTGTCTTCCTCGACAACAAGTCCAGGTCCATGAGACCTCTTAGAAAAGCACAGACGTCTCCCCGGTTAGTATAAATTTCATCCGTGTAAATAACAAAAACACTTGGTTGTTTGCTTCGTCGTCGAGTCTGACAGCTAACGTTACCTGTTACTGTCGCCTTCGATTAAATCTACTTCCAAACTCAACGACTGTAAGTCTGCCTGTATATATACGGTACAGTATTTAAATTCCCGTACAGTGCTGTCACTTCTCAAAATACAGCAGTGTCCGGCTCTGCCGTTAACTTAAACAATACGGAAACTTAGTTCCATATTTCCTTTTATACGCTATCCGTCCGCGGAGGCCAACATAGACCCTTCCTTCCGCTGCAAAGGTTAGTCCCGGTGGCGTAGCACTGTTTGTTTATTCGTACAAATCATACTCACAGCTATAAAATGATACATTTTACCAACGATATTTGAATGCTGTTTAGATTAACTCTAGCTCCAATTCTTTTTTTTTTTTTTAAATGATCACAATTAATTCTGGGAATTTAAAGGTGAAGGAGGAGGATGTTGCCTTTAACACATGTAGCTCATATATTTAATTAGTATTTTTGAGATATAACCTATTTAAACGTGAAACAATGCGTATTTTTAACAACAAAAGTTGTGGTTTACTTTTAATTAAACATGTAACTGTATGTAACTATACAATATGACAGCAAATATTTTTTTAAAAGGGGAAAAAACACTCTTCGTCAGCAAAATAATACATACACGACGCATCTTGTCTTGTTTAGTGTTTAAAGTCTACACTCTGTGGGGCTGGGGGAAATAGCCGTAAAAGGACAAAGCTGAGTGAACATTTGAACTTGTATAACAAGTTACAAAAATGTATTTTGTAACTAAGGGCTGGCACACACCCAGAATCCCTTCTGTGAAGGGAGTGGAAGAGAGCCTCCACGACTCTTAAGTCGACTCTTAGAGGGCTGACTAATAATTTCCCATCAAGATGATTGTCAGTGATGTGTCTGCTTGTGTGCACATATTTGTTGCTTTCTGAAGGAAATAAAAGTTTTCTCTCATATTACCGATGAGCCCTTCGGGATGAATTACTGAAAGAAACGTTCACGCAATGGAGCCTTTTACGTATTCAAAGACTCTGATACAGGAGATGTTCAAATGTATGTGCAAGGTCTGTAGGCAAAACAGCACATTTTTAATTGACTTAAAACAACTGTACGATCAACAGTTCATAAGGAAATCCATCAAAGATTATTTTTGAATCAATATAACAGATAAGACAAGAGTTTGTTCATTGATGACAGAGCATTTCCAGGAACAAATACAGCGTGTCCCTTTATCTACATGCGAGGCACTAGTCCTGAGTGTTTGGTGGGAACAAAGGTGACTTGTATAGATTTCTCATTAAGAAAGTTTACATTGGTAAAACTTACAACAGTAAACAAAGTCTGCTTTCTTATTTTTTTAATTTCTACATCATTAAATCTCTATATAATATCATTACTGCAGGCTCATGGAAATAAGAAAAGCCAGTCAGGCTACCAGTAAAGAGGCTCTGTTGTCTCTAAGTGGCAATGAAAGCCAACTCCCTGACTGAAAGTTTCAGATGTATCTGGATCTTACACAGGTACACTCGTACTCCCTGATAGCACCAATAAGAAGACGAGGTTTAATAAACAGTGATGTACTTCAAAGGATGGGCTTAGGCCTCCTGAATCAGAGGCTAGGTCATTTAGATAGGGGTCTAAACCCAAATAGAAATGTCAGAACAAAAATCACAATGTGGATTTTATCAAAAGTGACAGATGGATCAGCGACGGCAGTTTCTTCCTGATAAACGGTTTTACAGCCTTTCACATACATGTTTGTACATTTACAAATGTAGAAAAAGATCTCTTAAAATCACGTTAAATTATATAATATTGTCCCGTGGCATTTCAGTTCCTCTTCTTGGTCTTGGCTGACGTGCTGGCAGGCTTAGAGGAGGGGTTGTATGTCGAGGACATCAGCATGGTGAGGAGGAGCAGCACAGGCACCAACAGGTATGGTGCATATATGGAGACTAGCAACCAGCGCTCCTGGACAGTCTGAGGACCAGGATTGGGTTTCAGAGGAAACTGATAGAAGAGGATGTGGGTGAGGATTGGGATCAATGTGGTGGCCACATGTGTGGAATACACAATGGCAGGAATCCGGATCCACTTACAACCACCTGTTAGATGAGAGCAATCGAGAGAAAGGACATAATGGTTGTGGTAAGATATCCCAAAGAAAACCTGTGATGACAAGTCTGTGAATCATCCGAGGCAATGCAGACTTTTTGTTTCCACCAAGCACAGAGAATTCAATTCCCTTCATCTTTATTATTGGTGTGTACAACACGGTGTGGTGGTGGCCAGAGTGCTGTCACTTTGTAAATACAGTGTAAAAACTAGTGGATTTGTAAATACATGACTACCTGGCTGTAGAGTACAACATATTTGGTGCCACCTCTCCCTGTATGTGTGTGTGTAGGCAGTAAAAATCTGACTGCCACTGAGGGCTTCATCCCGCACTGTGAAATTTATTTCTACAGTGAATCTCCTCATGTCCAACGGGCCCACCACCCTCACTGGTTCTGGGTCACGTCCTGGAAACGCCCCTGGCTGAGCTGTAGTTTGGTGACCAACACTTGAGGCAGTAAATGTTTAATGGTAAGACAACATAGACCAGCAGAGGTCGCCTTCGACCCGCGTCTCTGTTCCACTAGGACGGTAGCTGACTTCAAAAAGTGCGTGCGTGTACGCTGGGTGGGTGTGTACAGCTTTGACTTATTATTATGATTTTAGTAAAGTCTGGCTCAAACAGCCATTTTTCGAGTTAACTGACCTTTCAGAAAAGCGTACGCTGCAATGGGGAAAAACGGTGTTTGAAGCAAAGCCTCGCAGAAAACGAATGACTTGAACCACTCCGGGGGGTCCAGCACCATGGGGTCTTTGAAGTCCGCCGCGTACCATTTCACAAGGTCCTTCAGCTGGAGGGGAAAAGTGTTAATTAAGTTGTAGCTGAAATCCATTGTGTGCTTGAATTCAAGTAACTCACCGGTTGGGGGTACACGTGTTCAGGCAGCAGGGCTTGTAAGTCAATGAATAATGTGATAGGAATATGAGTGGCGAAGTAGAAGAAAAAGACCAGTTCTAACACACGGAGAAACATTATCTCTGACTGACTCCGCGCACATAACCGCAGACACGGGGTCCAAGTCCGCAGTGCAAGCGGTGCAACGTGGAAACGCCTGTTCCCAGGCTGGATCCCATTGGCTAGCGAGAATGACATGAGGGCGTTCCTGAAGGCACCATTCGTCCCACATTGGAGAACGCGCATGCCGCTTTACGAGCTCCTCGTAATTGTAGGAATTATTATAATTTTTATTAGCAGTAGTATTTTATAATTTTCCCGCATTATTAAGAAGAAAAATCCGGTATGTAGGATAATTGTTTCCTGGTGGTATTAACTCTGTTCTTTGGAGACATTTTAGACTCAGAAAGACCAAAGAAAAGATATATAATAAGACAATAATTTAAATATAAATGGAGTGCAGTGTCTGACTGTATGACTGCAAATATACTTAATACCTACTTTATTCAGTCAGTGGAAGAACTGGCAGCAGAGCTGATTCCATTTGAATCAAACACACGTATCAATGTAAAATCAGATAATTAATTTAAACCGCTCTCCCTACACTTGTGTATACCTTGTTAGCAAAACCTGCTTTCTTGAACTGTTTTCCAGTTAAAACCTCCTGTGAAAAACAGCTGAAGAAATATTGTCCAGTTTCCACGTGCAGAAGAAAAACGCTTTCCTATATAACAATACTTGCCGGTAAAGCTCAAGCCAGTGATCATCTGCCTGGAAAGAAAACTACCAGTACTAACCCACCTGCAAACAGCACAAAATGAAAATATTTGGTGCATCTTGAAATGAAAACTTTAAAAGAAAGAAAGAAAAAAAAAAAGACCCAGGACTGTCGAGCTGTCGAGTCCTGTGACTTCGACAGTGGTCATTTATATTTTACACGTGAGAGGCGGTAATGGGGAATTGGTGGGTTGCACATAGATGTCTGCAAGGGAGAATGACAGATGCACAGTGAGCTTTGAAGTGCACGGAATGAAGGCTGATTGGTCTGAAGAAGGCTGGCAGAAAGATGATTGGACTAGACGAGTGATGTCACAATCAGCTTGACCGTGTGGGAAAGTGGAAGTGATGTAAAGTTTAGATTAGCTGCAACACCTGGGAAGCAGACAGATGTGTGATGACAAATCTGCCTTACATATACGCTCCATTAAGTTGTTGGGTCACCCTTAGCAGCAACAACTGCAATCAAGCGTTTGCAATAACTGGCAATGAGTGTTTTATAGTGCTGTAGAGGAATTTTGGGCTTCCCTTCTGGTGAGGCCATTTCTGATGAACAGTAGCTGGATCAGCTGAAGGGCAGGACATATCTCTCAGGTCCTGTATCAATTTATTTATTTATTTTCAGATTTCCTAATGACATAACTTTGACATATTGTTCTGAGTGAGCGAGTGTTTCCAGACCCACCACTACTTCTTCTGTCTGCCAAGGACAAAAACAGACAGACAGGCCATGTGGAAGATCCAGCTGCACATGTGACAAATCTGTGTTAATATTAAAATAATCTATTATAACACGTATTTTTTAATCTATACAGGATTCCAGATTTACATCAACATCAAATGCCATCCGCCCATCCATTCATGGAGGTTAGGACTGTTGCCTCACAGCAAGAAGGTCCTGAGTGGTTGGATGTGTTAGTGATGGGCAGGAGGAGAAGTGCAGAACACTAGTGGATAATTTGAGGAGTGGTTCAGGAGGAGTCATCTGCCTTTAAATGTGATTATGACCAGAGAGACGGCGGTCAGCCTCAGGAGGAAGAGAACAGCTGCATAACCCATTTTTATCCTGGGACAAGATGTTGATGTGGTGCATGAGTGCAAGCATTCGTTGTCCACACTGACAACAAGTTGACCAACAACATAGGCTGTATAAGAGAAGGGGATGAGCGGGCTCTGTTTCCTAAAGAACCAGAGACTCTTCAGTATGTGCAGCAAGTGCGCTTTGCTATGGTCTGCTGGGGGAGTAGCATCAGAGCTTGGATAAAGTGACTATGAAGGCTGGCTCTGTGATTGCCTGCAAACTGGTCACTTAATAAACTGGATCTGTTTGTGTTAGTCACAACATTTTTCATTAAGGATCATCTGTGGTATCATTTGCTTTTTATGTTTGTGTCAGCAAGTTGAGTCTTAAAAGCAAAACCAGGGACGAGGACTGCAATTCAGTTGTGGCAATTTATTTAAATGTAGCTGTAGTTATGTGATCCCTTTTATATAAATAAATTAAAAAAAAAAAAAAACAGGATTTTTAAACATTGGTTTACAAAAACAGGAAAACAACTGGCAAAACAGTAAAGCTAAAATATACAAATGACAGCAAACAGTGAGAAAGTGTTAATAAATTAATAAAGAAATGCTGTTAAAATGCAGTCATATTAAATAATGTATGTCAGACGTATCAGATAAGACTGCTGAATGCTGAACGGACCCTTCTATCAGACTTTACATGTGTGATCAACTTAAACTCGATATTTCATAGAGGTTCTTTAAACGTTGAGCTGAGAACATAAATGAAATCTAAAAACTCGTGTATGCTGAATTTTGCACAGATCCTTAATTTTGTGCATTCTGGTGAATTCTCATACACCACTGTCATTTTTCTTCACTAGTTTATGGATGAAGCATCCTTGTAAAGAAAACACAACCATCAGACTCCAGGGAACAAATCAACAGACACTGAATGGTTATGAAGTAAGGCTCTCTGGCATTCTGTATCGCTTTCACATAATTAATCTCAACTTTTCTTCATTTAGTATTATGCATGCTGGGTCAGTGCACACATAGGCATAGCCTTCAGTAGTCCTGTGTTTACCTGGTAATGTGTCAGTAGTTGTATCTGTTAACAGGCTGTATTTGTGTCTGTTGTTAGTGGAAGTTTAAGTGTGCACCTGTTAGGATACACTCACAGAAGAAATGTCCTGATATTTGACCTCCTCAGTCATCAGCGTACAGTCAGCAGACTGTGATCACACACAAAGTTTAATCATGTTCACCACAAAAACTGGTTATATAAACTAATATTTTATATATAAAAAATAATATAAGAATATAAAAACATAAAAATACAGAAAATTAAACCTAACTACAGGTATATTTAAACAAAAAAAAAAGATAATTATTGAACAAACATACACACCACAGTTGGAGACAAGTATTGTTATGGCAATTTTCTGATACGTTTTCTGCTCCTTTCATTTATTCACTAGGAATTAAAAGCTTGTGTGATAATCAATGAGAGCGATACAGCCCACCTGAAATCTACACGTATGATTTAAACTACCCGTTTAAAAATTAGTATCCAAACTAGCACTCGCTGCTCGTAAACGACTGTTTTCCTGAATTTCGGCCTCATCTGTCACCACTTGCTCTGGACTCTCCACATCCACGTAGTCCTGCGAAGAAGGAGACAGTTTATTTAATAAATGCACCAATGTGCCATTTGTGTGTCTGCAGGTACAAACTAGGAAATAGTTTTCTAAACACATTTCAAGAAATGGTTTTAAACTACATGTGGGCACATTTAGTAAACAACATGTGATGAAAGAAAAGAATTTAGGTGAGTGAAAGTCAAACGTTTTCTTCCCCGTTTGACTGAATTCATTTCAACACAAAGACAAAAAGATTGAAGAGTTTTCTCTGAAAATACTGTGTAAATATAAATATTAATATAGTCATATTTTTGTCATGAGTTTCATGCTGTGTAATCAATATTTCAGCGTTTGTCTTTTTAATTTTTACAGATCGCTGACGAATCATTTTTTTAATCATCATTAATGATTAAAAAGAGGGAGAATTAATGCTGTTGCTCACTGCATCGTTTTCTATGATGCTCTCCAGCATGCAGACGATGTCTGTGAACGAGGGCCTCCGGGTGTACGGCTCCTGCCAGCAGTCTCGCATGATGTGAAGTCTGTAAGATTAGATGTTGAAGGCATTCAATGATACACAGTCCGTGGTTCATTATAGAACAAAATACTGTCAAACAGCTATCGTAGTTATTATCATCATCCTAAGATATAAGAGGAATGGTGGGGGACTGGCAGAAGCTGAATTAGACTGACAGTCTGTCAGTCTAATTCAGAAACATGTGGCACTACCTGCTACTGTGACAAGGGAGCAGCTTGAAAATGAAGAAATAAATGTAAGAAATGTTACTTCACTGACATATATCAATTATTGATATAGCAAATACATTAACCCTAAAGAGGTTTCACTTACATCTCTGGTCTGCAGCCTTCTGGGTTTGTATTTTTGTGACCCATACAGATGTGGTACACCACTTGCTCTGATGTCTCCAGGTTTGGATATGGCAGCGTACCTGAAAATATATTGATGTCACAATTTCTCTTTCTTAAAGTGTATTCTGTCACTTTGTAAATGAATATGCGCCAAGAGCAGCAAACATCACTGTATAATATGAATCCCGATCTTTACTGTAGAATTTTAGTCATTTACGGTAAAACAGATAAAAGTATACCCATGAGTCTCAGTGGTACAAATACTGCAGGATTCACAAGCTACAAATACACTGCAATTCAATTCAATTATATTGAATTATGTTGAAATTAATTAAATTTATATTGTGTTAAATCACAACAACTGTTGCCTCGAGGCACAACGATTGCACTGTAGACTTACAGTTAATGTTTTAAATGTCATATGACTAAACTGGAGAGCAAAGTAAGACAAAAGTAGGACGACAGGATGCTTTAACGTTTTCATTTGTTTGGATGTTGGTGTCATGGTCCTGGGTCTCATGACCCAGCGTTTTCTGTTTATTGTTGTATTTCGTTCTGTTCAGTCCCCAGCCCTCATGTACTTTGTGTTCCCTCCACTGTGTTCTGGACTTATTGCTGTCTGTGTTTTGGTTTGGCTGCCCTTGGTTTATTCTGTTTTTAGTTATTTTTCCCATGCATTGACTGTTGTGATTTTGTGTTCTGCCTCTGTGTGCTCTCCCCCGCCGGTGTTCCCTCTGTAAGGTCCCCGTGTGAAGCTCGTGTCTCTGTGTCTGTCTTCTCTATGCTTTTGTGTTTCCTGTTTTATTTTGAAGGTCTTTGTCTCTTGTCAGTGTTTTCAGTTTTGCTTCCTGTGCTCGTCACCCCTGATGTCTCCCAGCTGTGTTCACCTCCTGCCTCTCGTTCCCCCTCGTTATGTCCTGTCTATTTAAGCTCGGTGTTTTCTGTGCTTCCCTGTCACGTCGTTAACGTCTACTCCCGGTTTTTCACGGTCCCGTTCTCTTGCTTCCTGCTGTGTGGTTTCCCTCGTGTTTCCTGGTGGATTATGTTTTCATGTTCTGGTTTGTTTTGGATTTTGGTAAAGTCAACAATAAAGCTGTTTTTTTAGCTCCACTCCGAGTCTCTGAGAGTCTGCATTCTGGGTCCTCTTCCACGTTCCTACCTGCACACAGCCAGTC
>VURO01049357.1:92671-120523 GCA_015108175.1 Pelvicachromis taeniatus | reverse complement strand
CCGCACCTGCATCATGTTTCCTGTTTCATTGTGACGGTCCTGTGTTTCCGTGTTCAGTCTAGCTCAGGGGTGGGCAAGTCCAGGCCTCGAGGGCCGGTGTCCTGCAGGTTTTAGATCTCACTCTGGGTCAACACACCTGAATCCAATGATTAGTTCATTACCAGGCCTCTGGAGAACTTCAAGACATGTTAAGGAGGTCATTTAGCGATTTAAATCCACTGTGTTGGATCAAGGACACATCTAAAACCTGCAGGACACCGGCCCTTGAGGCCTGGACTTGCCCACCCCTGCTCTAATGGATGTATCTGAAATGCCCAAGGATATTTGGCATACCAGAGAATGAACCAAAAATCTTCCAGTTAGTAGATGACCTGCTCTACTTCCTGAGTTACAACCACCAGATCATATCATACACAATCGTCTCTCCTGTTGCAGTGTTAACATTGTTGTGTTCACTTACTCATAACCCTAAATATACTCTTCAAAATGTCTGTTTAGGCTCTCTTGACATCTTGTCGCTTTTATTGTTAGTTCTACAAAGTTCTCCAGGAAATGTTTACAGTTAATTCCATAACTTTCTTGATGAAGACGACATTTTTTCCAACTTTACTATCACGCTTTTAAATCAAACAGTCAAGATTGAAGTGGTGATTTCTATGTTGAATTAAGAGGGTTAACTGATTAACCGATTAGGGATTTCAGCTATTTTTATAGACAATGTCCCATTTTCAGAGGCTCAAAATTAATTGCACAACTGGCACAAGTTTCATGTACAGGTGAGCTCTGTTCCCCTGATATTTCATTGTAAAATGAAGCAGACCTAACATCTAAAGTCTGAGTTTCAAAGAGAAGTCAGTGCAGGGAGGCTATCATTAGGCTTCTGAATGACTTAAAATAAAAAAGCCAGCAAAAAAAAGTAGGAAAGGACAAAACTGGTATGTTCTTAAAAAGAATGACGGCGACAATGAAGACAACTAAAGTTAAAAATTGCAGAATCATTTTCAAGGTTAAGATAAACAACTTATAATGAACTAAGTGACTAACAGTCTTGAGGATGTAGGCGTATTACTGTTAAAGTCTACAGCTGCCAGTGGAGCCACGTCACTGGTATTTATTGATGATGTATAACTGCTAAGTGTACAGAGCTACGCTCTCCACTCAGAATCAGCCAAATGCTGCAAAACCAATTCACTGTGGTTCACAGCGCAAATGGATAATAACCCAACGTATACGAAAAAAACTAACCCCAAGAGTTTTTCAATGCAAAGAAATGGGATATTACTCAAAGACCGAGTCAGTCACCTGATTAGATAACCTGTCATTAAATGCAAAACCAAACCCAAAAAGACTCGCAGACAGCAGCAACTGAAGGCAGCTTACGTAATGGCCGCGCAGAGCATTTACTGCAGATGATGAAGAGTGGAAACACAAGGATTTAGTGATGTCCATGGATTCTATACTTCAATAAGTCACTGACTACAAAAAATGTTCATCCAATAATTAAAGGAAATGTTGTTATTTTGCATCATTATTTTTGTGAGCCTCTGAAAATGGGTTATTAGGAAACAGCTAAACCAAATTAGATTTAAAACTGAAAGCCATCACTTTAACCACATCCTGAACTTTTATAAGGGTGGTAAGTAAAGTCAAGGACACTTAGAAACACATTTGAGTTTCGAATTTAAAAAGCTGAATTTCTTCTTTACATGTGTCTGTGGTTTCTCACACAGTTCCAGTTTCAGCGTTATCTGTTTTCACCTACATATGTTTCCACCAGATGTGTTTCTAGGTCCCTAAAAACCACAAAGTTTTCACGAAGACAGCATGCATGAATGTTTCTTCCTTGATTAAAACTGATAAGACAGAAATGTTGTAATTGTTTTGCCCCCTCAGCTCAGGGTATATATTCTACTTTAAATATCAGTTTACATGGAAGAAATTTTACCTTCACCGCTGATTCTGTTTTGAAACCCGAAATGTTTGATTTTTGCAAGTGTGTTGAAAATCAGGTCTTATCTCTCTTTTGTTTGTTTTGATTAAATTTACCTAACTTAACCAGTAGTTTCTTTCTGAACTTTATATGATGATTTTTTGAAAGGTAATAATTTAGGGTGACAATAATTTAGGGTAGCAATCACAAGCCTGTAAATTAGAGTTTGAGTCCTGTGTAATTGACTGTTTACTTTTGTTTCACTGTTTGTTTACTTTGCATTTGGAAACTGTCCTCTCAATAAGAAAGACAGTATTAATCATTCTGGTCGGCATCGCATCATCAAATTTTGGTCAATTTTAGGGGCAAGGGGTCAAGTTGCTGAGAGTGACCTAGGAAATGGGGAATAAATAATAACTTTATTTTTATTATTTATGAAGGAGCAGGGATGTATGGGCCAACAAAAACAATGGTTTTTTTTTAACTATCAACAACGGTTGTTCTTTTCCCCTGAAATCAAGACCCACATTACTGGAAACACAATGAAGAAAATCCCCCGCTTCTCTGCTTCATCAGAGATTAGTCATTTAAAATCAACCCTATTGTTTTTTCTTTAACATAAATGTAGGTTTCTTGCGTGGGCTTAAACCTAAAGGTATCTATTTTAGCAATAGTAATACTATTTTACATAGATGGTTTCAAAAGGTACAAAAACAATGTGAAATGGTTTCATGTGTCATTTAGAGGTCTTGAATAAATGTGTTTACTTGCGTGTTTGGTTCAGTTGTTACTTAGGAGACTTAGCAACTGTCAAATTATTAAGTGGTGTGATTATAGAAGTCATTTTACCCCATGGTGTCTGTGACAGGGCACTAGTGAAATAGGCTTAAAACTGTTTAAGTATCTGAAGTGCTGCATGTACTAAAAAAAAACATTCCCTTAAATATTTTTGATGAATTTCTCCTCTGTGTGCAGGAAAAATAAAAGAATATATTTACCCCGATGATGATTACAGAGAAAACTATTTTGGCCAGGGCCACTGTCACATAGCCGGCTATGCTCCACGTGACTGGCAGGTCCAGGATTTCTGTCTGGCAGGGCGGACTGGTCGGAGTTGTCATTGTCGTGTTCAAATAATTCAGTGTAGTCAGTGGAGCTATGGGCATGCACTCTGTATTTAGACAGGATAAATTAAAAAATCACTATAGCACAAAGCAATTTTATTTGTATATCAATTTGAATTGATTTACTTCTTGAAAAACGGTGATAAAAGTTATGCAGAAAAAGTGGTTTAATTAAACATGAATTAATAAATGGATGGAAAACATGCTCTTTAAATGTCACAGTGGAAAGAAAAAAAGTGTGATTTCTGGAGTTACTTTTCCTGCCTTTTGATGTGGCATCATGACAGTTTGCGGAGGCAGAGCGGAGGTTAAATTATGTGAGATTGTTAGATAGATTTAGTTTCTTGACACCTCTTGACACTCATTTTAGCATTATATGATGCACTAAATGATGGCTTTGATGTATCTTACACTTACACATCTTCTCAGTAGTGTTTTATACTTTGTTAAGCAATGTCGACTTTATTGAGTTATAAAGTCATTCTCCTATATGAGGACATATCTGTATATATTTTAGATTATATTTATATATTGTTTCATTAACACCTCACTGTACATTTATCAATAAATACATTTAAATAAGCAAGCAAGCATTTGTTCAATATTTACAGTTGCTGAAAAACCTTGAACATTATGTATATACCGCCCTGTACGAAGAAGATGCTTATGTATTATGATAGAAGATCCATAATAAACTCAGTCATCAAAAAGTCTGACTCTATCTCTCCGGATCAACAAATGTGAGAACACTACCCGAGTTAGCAAAAACGTATATTTTCTGAAAGCTTACCGTGAACGATCAGGCTGACTTTGTGAGTCTGGCTTTGACCCCCTAAATTTGCGCTGATGATACACTCGTAATCGCCTGAATCGGCAGGTAAAACCTTACGCAGAAATAGATTCTGCTTCTCCCCAAATGTGGCCTCCCGAGGAAAGTCATAGTACATTGGATTCTCACCATTACCCCTCCTGATAATGCCATGTTTATTCCCATTGTTTACCTGTTAAATAACAAACACAAGCAGTTTTGATGTTTACAACATCTATATCTACAGAATAAAATCTACACTTTTAAGCCTGAAGTAAGTGACTAACCTTGTACCATCCAACTGCGAGAAAATTGCTGTTCTTTTCACCAACTGGACACTCAAGTGAGACATCTTCATTGCAGTTGCGTTCAATATTGATTTTACTCTGGCTCGTATAATGCACCAGCAACAGCTGACATAAACAAACCAGAGAGAAGAGAGCTACAGTTTGAATATTTGGAAGCAAAAATCTTAAGAGACTGAGATTTGAATTCAGATTTAACTCACCTTAATGAGCAATGTCAGCCGGCACATCTTTTACAAGTCATTCACCGCTTGAGTTCACTGTAACAAGTGTTTCTCATTTTCCTTGAAAGTGGGTCATAGTATACCAATTTCCTGTAAAGGGGCTTTTTATGCTGAGCATATGAAAGGGAGGTATTTACTGAGTGGACAAGTATGCCCCCATGTGGTGCAGTGTGTGTGTGTACAGTGTATCACAGTATTTGCTGCCTTCGTGATTTCTTATTTTTTGCACATTTGTCACACTAACATGTTTTAGATTATAAAACAAAATTAATATTAGACAAAGATAACCTGAGTAAATACAGTTTTAAAGTGACGATTTCATTTATTAAGGAAAAAAGGCTGTCCAAAAACTTAGCCCTTTGTGGAAAAAGCACACAGGGATTTTCCCACTCAACTGTTTTTTGGAAAAGCTGAAGTCAGTTTTTAGTAGCCATGTCCAGGAATGATTAATGAGAAATCTGCTGACTCAACGAAAAGGAAAAGCTGCACATCGTGCTACCGTCTAAAAACTCAAAGAACAGATCAGAAACAAAGTAACTGATGTCTATTGGTTTCAAAGCCCAGTGAATCACAGAGAGAGCCATGATTGATAGAGCCATGATGGAGAAAACTTTGATAAGTGGTTAACCGTTCCAGGAGTGGCCAAACTAATCAAAATTATTTTAATAGTAAATCAATTACTCATCCAGGAGGTCAAAGAACGACCAGTCGTCAGTTTGTACCCTGAAACGCACACGTGGATCATGCAGTAGGACAATGATCCAACACGCACCAGCACAAAAAACAATAATTGGAGATTAAGTATCGGAATTTCAGGTGTTTGGAGACCACGCCTCCAAACACGCTCCTTCCGGTTCTTATCTATATATGTTCCCCCAGTTCGACCAGCTGTTCATTCTCGTTTATGTGCCTTCTTCACTTCAATTTAGTACATGGGGATCTGGCAGGCCCAGGAACCGCCGCCAGACCCCTTTGAGGCCTTCCCCAAACCGCAGCTCAATTCATGTCCAAGCCATTCACCTTTACCTCCTAAAAGGCTGTCTAACCAAAAATGAGGACATGGGCCCAGCTAGTGAAATGAATAAATAAAATGAAGGTTTTGAAATGGCCTATTAAGTTGCTTTGGCACAACTTTAAACAGGCCATTCATGCTCAAAAATCCTCCAGGTGGATAATTTAAAGCAAGCTCTTCAAAGAGTGGGTTAAAATGTCTCCACAGTGATGTGAAAGACTTATTGCCAGTTATCACAAAAGCTTGATTGGAGTTCTCTGCTGCCAGGAGTGGCACAACCAGCTCTTAGGTTTAGGGGGCAATTCACTAGCTGGGCCCACGTCCTCGTATTGGTTTGGTGGCGATTTAGTAGGTAAAGGTGAATGGCTTGGACATGAATTGAGCTGCGGTTTGGGGAAGGCCTCGAAGGGGACTGGCGACGGCTCCTGGGCCCCATGTACTAAATAGATGTGAGAAGTTAAAGAATTTAAAAGGGGAGGGAGGGTGGGGCACGTAAATGAGAATGAACAGCTTGTAGAACTGGGGGAACATACATAGATAAGAACCGGAAGGAAAGTGTGTTGGAGGCGTGGTCCCGCTCCTGAAATTCAGATATAATCTCCAATTACTTTTTCAGATAGGGCCAGTACAAAAACGGCATTTTGTACTTAATTGTGTTATCTCTGTCTGACATTAAAATTTGTTTGACCAATTTTATGGTCACTGAAAGTGACTTCATTGATCAAGGCAGAGACCAAAGCATGTCCTGCAAGGTGAATGGGGCCAGACACATTCACACTCCTCTGTATCACTGTCTGTTGAAGTCCAGACAATTATAATCCTGCCTCACTTAATAGACAAAGATAAAATGTCCTGAAAGTCTAAGATCAAAAGATGCAGCAGACCCAGGTGGATGATATGTTAAAATGCCATACAAAGCGTTAAGTCATTCAGTTTTGGTCTTCACCATCTGAATGGAGTTTGAAGAGATCATCTGGAATAAAAATGTATTTTTAAAAATAGCGGCAGCACCACCTCCTCAGCCAGAAATCTGAACAGCACCAAAAAAAAAGAGCAGTGTCTGGGACATGGCTGTAAAAAATGTGAGACTTTGTTCTCACGCTGTCCTGCATCAGAGATAAATATAAAGTCCAGCTTCTCATGTCAGCTCAAGTCATTTATTAAATAAACCAGATAATGCAGTTTTTAAGAAAATACAGGGTGTATAATTTGAGGCATTTGGGCATTTTTGTGTCAAGTTTAGCAGATTTATTGATCTCTATTTATCTAGTAGATGTAAAATAACAGGAGTTGCTCCTAAGTTAAGTTAAGTTAAGTTAAGTTAAGTTAAGTTAAGTTAAGTTATCCATCCATTTTCTTATTGAACTATGTTACAGAGGTTGCAAAGACAGTTTAAACATTGGCATAACATCCAGGTCGGAAAACTTGGAAAACATGCACTCTATCTGAAGGCACCACATGGCGATAGTTGTGGCTGGAAAAAGATCTTCAGTCATATAGCAGTGTTAAAATGTCTGATTTGACTACTGTTAATATTTTCCTGTTGAATTTAAATGCTGAGGCATTCATTTCTGGTGACACTGAATTTTAAAAAAAATGTTTATTTTTGAAATCTTTTAATATGTAAACAGTTGATGATATCTGTGGTATAAAACCACATGCTCATTAGTTAATCAGTTGTCAATCACAAGTCATTAGCCAAAGACTTTATTCATTTTGTTTTGTTTCATTTTAGTAAGAAATCTAGCTGCTGCAGGCGAGGTGTCTCCCCTGCTGGTTATTACAAAGAAAGGAGATTTAAGGTGCTCCTGCTCGGCTTCAAGTTTCAGACCCAAAAGCCATGACAAACTTTTATACTTTCCATGATTCACACACTTTTCTGCAGCTAACTACTATATAAGATCACGAGAACACGAGGATTTGTGGTTGACCAGCTTTCCCATCTGAAAACACAGTAAACAATAATACAATAAGACAAAGGAAACCAAAGTGTATTTATGAGCATTATATGTGTAATTACAACATTCACAGTACAAAACATAAAAATAAAGACAAGATTAACAAGAGCATAAGATACACTTTGGTGCATAACTTGTTGTCGATTTGCCTGTAGACACCACTAAAGGTGATTTTAAATCAGCTTTGATTCATAAAGTTTTTATTTTTTAAAAATGTGTTAGAGCATTAAAGTAAGTAAAAGAATCTGTCATGTGAAAAAAATAGATAAATCTGTCAGAGAGACAGAGTGCAAGAACTAGGACTACTAGGAGTAGCCAAAAGAAACGAATGCACTGGTCAGCTCAGCAACCCCAAAAGACCTGAGAGACCACAGAATCAAGAGATGCCTTTATGAATGGAATTACAGAGTGTTTATGATGAGGCCCAAACCAGTTGTTACACTCAAGAACAGGGAGGCCAAATTACAGAAGAGTCTGCACAGTCCAGAAATAAAAAGTATAGTATGGAGAAGAAGAAAAAAAGATCACGATCTGAAACATACCACATGGAGGCAATGTTATAGCACAGGGATATATGGCTGCCAGTAGAACCAGGTCACTAGTGTTTTATTGGTCATGTGACTGCTGATAAAAGTAGCAGAATGAATTAGGAAGTACACAGGGCTTTACTCTTTGCTCCGATTCAAATCAGTCAAATGCTGCAAAACTGACCAGACAGCTCTGCACAATGCAAATGGAGAAAGACCCAAACTATACTCCAAAAACCACCCATGAATTGAGACAACTGATCTCAACCCAACTGAGCATGCTTTTTAGTTATTAAATACAGATTAAATTCACAAAGACCTACAAACAAGCAGCAGCTGAAGGTTACTGCAGTAAAAGCCGAGCAGAGCATCTCAACGAACAGAGCATTTTATCATGTCACTGGGTTCTATCTAGACTTCAGACTTGTGTGTGTGTTCAAAAGTGTTCAACACAATGCCTACATGTAAAATGATGTCTGCCCAGTTAAACTTGAGCGTCTGAAAACGGGGGAACTATATATAAAAATGGGTGTAATACTTAAACGGGTGATGCAAGAGTTTTGTAAAATGCCTTAAATTAATTTTGAAAATCTGCACTTCAGTCACATATTGGATGTTTGCTTTAGAATCCACTGTGGTGGTGCACAGAGGAAATATTACAAAACTTGTGTCTTTGTCTAACAACTGTGGCCCTAACTGTAAAAGGTATGTGCAGGACCTAATGTCTTGTTGATCAGTACAGCTGCACCGAGACACATAAATCACCGACCAGAGGGAAGAATGCAAAACATGTTAGATATGAAACAGATCCTAAGTCGGTCAGTAAGATCTTTCTCCCACAGACAGATTGTCTCACATTAATCACACACACACTCTTTTGAGTCTAGCTCATCCTGTTGTTTTTAACACAGGGAACTCCCCATTGTCTTCCTTGAAGCATATTATTTGTATGCGTCGCTCTTGTTGACAAAGGAGGTCGATATATGGTTATTAATAGCAGGCTCGCTTTATGGAAAAGGGAAGCGTGAGGTCTTTGGATTCCACCATCTGCATTAAACAATACCTCATTGAGCAGCAGCTGGCAAAGGGACATAGAAATTTACTGATGTTACAGCAGAACACTGGTGGAAATGAGGATTTTCTCTTTTTTTTCTTCTTTCTTTTTTTTTTGTGTCCACTTCCTATTG
Source organism: Pelvicachromis taeniatus (assembly GCA_015108175.1). Taxonomy (NCBI): domain Eukaryota; kingdom Metazoa; phylum Chordata; class Actinopteri; order Cichliformes; family Cichlidae; genus Pelvicachromis; species Pelvicachromis taeniatus. Next base: position 111,448 of record VURO01049357.1, on the reverse strand, counting down.
GACACCAGTAAGTGCAGCTGCGAGCAGTTTTAGATCTGTGACAGGGAATAATCCCAGCATGAGAAATAAATAGCTTATACAAAAACATGCTACTCCACATTTCTGAAATATCTGTGCGCTGCAGATGTGTCGATATTCCCGTGCTGGATTAAGAAAAGCGTCATGACCAAGCTCAAGGGAGTCTTAAAGTTCATGCAAACTATGTGTTACAAGGAAATAGTGCAGTCAGAAAAGTCAGTGTCAAAAACTTGCAAGATTCATCAAAGTTGTGATTCTCTGAAGGTTTAATTGCTGGTGTAAATGTGAGTGAGTGAATGTATGATGTGTGTGTGTGTGTGTGTGTCTGATTCTGCCTCTGAGTACTGTTGTTAAAGGGTGTTGCACGCCACAGTAAATCCCAGAGGTTGTTAGCACGCCCAGCTGCTTGTGCAGGTCTCCATGTTTCTGTCAGCGAGGTTGTTCACTGCAAACTCTTTCGCCTCTGATTGAGGAAATCCTCTGACTGTTTGCTCTGTTTGCTGAAATGAAACATCCCAATGGTTCCGCCATCTCTCCCACAGGCCCTGTACACAGAGACTTTCCCAGGAAGACCGCTAATGTTTACTGGGGTTTGACAGATATATAGCTCTTTGATGGGCCATAACAGTACCAGTGATTCTGTGCTAGCAGGGGGTCACGTTATAGATTAAAATAGAGGTAAAATAGCCTGTTTTAATTTATTCCATGATAACATTGTTACTGAAACAGTAATTAAAGAGGAAGAAACTTAAAACCAGTCATATTATTCTTAGTTCAGTTAATTTTATTGTCCAACAGGAGGAAAAGATAAACACAATAAAACACAGCAGGACAACCGAATACATATCACAAAACAGCAACAACAAAAAAAGGTTTATATGCAAAAACAACAAAAATAATTAAATACATTTTATTTTGAAAACTTGCACCTAAAAACAGCCATTAATTTATGAACACCTGTATCTCTGAATGGAGGGCAGAATTTGGACTTAAAATGCCAAACAGTGAGGGCTGCTACTCAACAATTACTCATTATGTTGAAGACGTCACCTCTGTTTCATTGCTACCACTAAAAAAAAAAAAGTAGCTTGAGTTTTTAAACTGAGGGCAGCACAGTGGTGCAAAGGTTATCACTGTCATGACAGAGCAAGAAGGTCCTGAGTTTGAATCTGCCTTTCTGTGTGGAGTTTGCATGTTCTCCGTGTCTGGGTTGGTTCTCTCTGAGTACACTGTGGCTTCCACTCACAGCCCATAAGGTTATTGAGTGATTTTTAAATGGTCTATTTCTTTGTTTTAACCATGCAACAGGCTGGCAAACTGTCCAGGGTGTACTCTGCCTCTTGCCTTATGGTTGTCTCTAGCATGAAAATATGCAACAAACATTTCACAATTCCAGGTCCTACAATCAAGAGAATAATCATTATATTAAGTCTGAATGAATTGTGTTTTAAACACAGCTTTTATTACCAATAGAAAATGCATTATTGTCTTTTATGACTGTAATTTTAACCATAATTTATTAAATTAAGCCTATGTTGTATTCAGTAGGACTTGAGACTAGCAAATGAGACCATAAACTCATCAGGAAGGTATTTACTGAGGTCATAGATGAAGGGAGCTAAAGGTCCATTTTCCTGTAGATGTCTATGCAGTTACATTATTTCCAGTTATTGCCCCCGGCTTGACATTAGGAAGAATGACATTTCTACAACGCTCTGCTCCAAAGTGACTAAGAAAGATAAAATGTGAAACTAAAAACTCTGTAGTCTGTCATGCTATCAGCCTCCTTTTGTAACCTCTAAGTAGTGAAAACAAACATTCTTTATAATTCTTTTTTTTGGTCAAGTTGCCTTTATTTATATAAAGATTCATAGGTGCTACATGGCAGAAGTTGATCCTCGGTGCTTTCAACACAAAGAAAATAATCAGTGATCATAAGACAAAAAGAACAAATTAAAATCAGCTGTAAAATTAAACATATGTCATGATAACCACAAAGTTAACAGCAAGTATGGGATAACAAAAACAGGATAAACTATGAAAACATGCCGACAAGAAAAAATCACAAGGAAGAAGCAATAAAATCAAACTTAAAAGGGAAGATAGTGAAATAGTGGGACAGAATTTATTGTGGGAAACTGAGCAAATGTATTTAAATGAACACACTTCCTCTAAACATCCAATAATGAACACTTCCACATGGTGGGGAAGATTTTTTTTCCCTCCCGTTTGATTTGGATAATGTCTTGTTTTGTTTTGCTCAGTTCATCTGTAACTGGCTGAAATAAATCCTGTCTTTGTGAGGAACAACAGGCTGCAGAGCTGCATCATGCTGCCTGTTCAATTGTTTATTTAAGGAAGCAAAACCCCTCAAGTCTGTGCTGCTGGATTCTCACCTCAAGCCCTGGGCTTTGGCAGCCTGCTGACTGCCAAAGCTTGATTGTCCGAGCCTGAAACAGAACAGAGCAGTGTTAAGACGGTGTGCATTGTTCCCTAATTTCGTCTCTGGGATTTCCTTTTACCAGCTCTCCCCGCCCACCCTTCACTCTCCATCATCCTCCCTCTCCCTCTGAAGGCCTTGCCAAGTTGTCTGGCACATGAAAACAATTGTTCTTGCACATTTGAGGAGACACAACCGTCTCCTCGCATTGGCGAGCTTCTCCCCCGCCGAAGCTCAGTTGACGGTCAAACAGACAGACTTCCTCTCCCTGCTCTCCCTCCTTTTCGGGAAAGCGTTCATGTTCAGTAAAATCGGAAGAAAGGTATCTGAGCCTGGAACCACAAAGTGACTCACAACTATCAATATCTTTGACATGCAGGTGGAGCCAGGGGCCATCTCTCCAGCCAGCGAGTGTTTGAAACATGCTGAAGTAGACTCTGAGAGCAAAAGCCATTAAAATATTACCATGTGCAGGTTTATGTCTAACAACAGCCCTCTGGCAGGACTACAAAATGATGAAGATAAGCACCCATGTGGGAATCAGTCCTGCGCTCCCAGATGATGCTGAAAAATGCTTCACATCCTTCCTGTTTCTGGATCATCTATTTTAACTTGTTTCTATCTTATGTTAGTGAGGCAAGGACAGGAACACTTTGAGCTGCCAGAACAGTGATTTGTGTCTCATTTGCGAAGGTGTTTTCGTAGACTCGAGCTCAGTAGTCCTCATTAAATTGTGCTTCCAAAATGTGCCACTTCCTCTTCTTATGTAACTGTCAATCAACAAGAAGAACAATGAGATGTAAAATGACACCAGTTTCTCTCTACTGTTATTCATGAATAACTCTATACCATATATCTGTAGTGTACAATAAAGCGCTGAGCTTCTCAATGAGAATAACAAAGAAACACATTTTACACACACAGTGCAGTTTAAGCTTTGCATTTTACTGCACAATTAAACATTATTGTAGCATATTGTACCCAAGCCACGAAACCCCTATGGGGGAAGTCCAAAATGCTTTAGCTTAAAAGTTTGGTAAAATAACCAATGAGTAAGATATAAAACATCCAGTATCCAGTTGGCTATGTATACAGAAAATGAGAAAAATATAAAAAACCTTTGTTTAATGAAGATACATGATACAGCAGAAAAAAAATGTACCTAATTTAGTAGAAAATGCTCAGTTCTAATAGTTTTAGGTAAGACAGCAGAGCTCCATCTATTATCGTCATGTCACAGAACATAAAACTGGCAGGAGGAGGTGGAACTGCCGTCTGGCTTCATTTAAGCTCCGCTAAAATTCTCTGTTGGGACTGGGATGTCCAAAGAGGAGGAAAAACTTACCAAAGTGAAGCGGTAAACCTTTGCAGTGATCTCCAGGTGGATCCTCTGGACCCTCGCCTGTCAGACATGTTAAACAGATCCAGACTGATTTTTACTGGCTTTACTTGCGTTCTTTGTTCATGCCCTTTTCTTCTGATCATCTCTGCCATCTTATTTTGTAACCATTCATCTTAGTAAAAACAAAAAAAATGTTAATTTGACTGAACACTCAGTATTTTCTTTGCTCACTCTGAAAAGCATCACTAGAGATCGGTACATCTGGGTCCCAGTGCCGGATGATGTCAAGACTGGCGATGACCCAAAGCCCCGCCGCACAGAGAGTTCCTCAGAGAGGTCGGCTGCATGTTGTTTTCCCTTCCTCTGCCTACGTGACATCTTCCTGCCGGGGGGAGCCTCAGGGAGCCATCTGAGGGGGGCCCGGTCCCTGAGTGAGGAGGACAAATTCGACTTGTCCTGACAGAGCAGGTGGGGGAGGGATGGCAAAGGAAACTCAGACCCCCAGCATGCACCTTTAGCTGCCTTAAAATTAACTTTCCATACAGCCTCCTGTTTCACCGGGGAGCCTTCCTCTGTCATTCTGAGGACTGAGTTTGCAGTCTTATTCAAAGAGATGCCAGAAGGGAACTTGGGCTCAGCTGTGTGTCGCTGAGCTGCAATCTGCCTGTTAAAGCTTTCATTACAGACTGGAGCAGAGGCCCACAGAGACAGGGCGGCTTTTGCTTTGCAGCATTATGAAATACAGACACATGGCAAACTAAAGGCAAAAGTTAAACCCTTGACCCTTACAGTTAGGGGATCTTTTTTTTTTTTTTTGCTGTGGGGAGCATTTCACAGCCACTATTTGGGTCCGTTTGTATTTTTATTTATTTATTTGTAAGGGGATCATGCTAGTTTAGATAAAGTTAGTGAAGGCCACACATTGGACAAATTCATCAAAAAATGTTTACAGGAATGAAAGCACTGCAAACATAAATCAAACTAAATACTTTATAGCATTTAAACTACTCCTCTTGCCAGTTATCTGATGTGCATGTATGTGTCTTAGAAAGAAGCTTCACTACAAATCAAGTTACAGTTCTAAATGATCGCCTTTATCCATTTAAAGCCCCCCCCCCCCCCCCCCCCCCCACCCCCCCCCCCCCCCCCCCCCCCCCCCCCCCCAGGAGTATTATAATAGCTACTGGAATACTTTTGGAGGGATACTGTGATAGATATGTGACTGACATTGGCATACCTATGGAGATTGTGAAAGAACATGTTAGACAGTGTTCTCCAACATCATCATCATACTCATCACCATTATCATCATCATCGGCAAAATGTCAACTGAGGGAAAATCTTTTGGAAAACTGGTCTTCCTTCCTTCCAGTAGATTTTCAGGGGCTCTGAGAACAAGTGCCAGGGGACACTGGAGCTTTTCTGACAGCATGTGGTGCCTGAACACTTTCCTGGGAGAGTTTATGTTAGTATCTACTTTATCTGAATTTGTCAGTGAACGCTGTCTGAATGTGCTCTGTGCTACAGAAACCAGAGTGCACAGAAAGATGCCAAGCAAACGAGAAAGTTCACTTTTGAAAATTAATAAAACAGTAATCGTCTGTCATGCTGATGTGGGAACCTGAATATTAAATACAGCAATGTTTCCTAAACTACTAATAAGAAATAACAAAATAAAAGATACATATCTTGAAAATCTGCTCTGGAATTAAATTTGCATCATTTGCAATCATTAAATGTCACTTAGCTTTCCCTTCAATACTACACTGTGACCTCTGACCTCTCACCCCATCTCCCTGTCTTTTGGGCCCACAGCAGTGATTTATCCCTCTGACATACCAACAGCTGTGTTGGGGGCTCTGAACAGAGTGAGGACTACTATTTGCCGTGACTAATCAATAACAGACTTCAAAAAAACACCAATCGTGAGTTTTGGGAAAAATACACCACTCAGTGACACTGGAAACCCCGAACCTTTTGTCCGAGGGTCTGCAAGGCTTCATAAACAACGCATTGGCACCATCACTGTAAACAGCGGAAATGTTTGTGTGTGTGACATCTTTCAGCAAAGACAAAAAACATGTATACCTCCAAATTTGTGATTAAAATCAATGTTTTCAAATGTTTATTAGAAAGGAGCAGCAATTTTCCAAACTGCAGCTGCTTATTGTATATTGGAAGTACACTTTTTTTTTTCTAAGTGGGTGATGAAATAGAAGACCTCAACAGATTGTTGGTCCCAGATATATACACTCCATTAATCTCCTCTTTAGTGCAGGAAATCTGAACTACATTATGATATGATTCAATGTATTTTGTTTGTGCCAAATGTGTGGGTTTTTTTTATCTTTTAAAGAAAAGGAATTGATTTTGTTTTATAAAATATATTTTATTTAAAAATTTTGGCAACAAAAAAGACACCAAACAAAAAAATAATCCACAACTTAAAAAAAAAAAAAATGCACAGCATCTTTGAAAGGCTTATACGTAAATTTCCAGTCAAGTATAAATAATCCTTTCGTTGGTTCCATTATTTGATCCAGCATGTGTACATGTAAATGAGCGCACCAGCTTCGACCCTTCCCTGAGAAAGTCTTTGAGGGTGTTCAGGCTGTCAGTCATTCAATGGTCTTCAGTCAGCGTCTCATTCGCAGCGGACCCAGCCCTCGCATTTTCAAACAGTCTTTTCCATCTTTGATCTGGAAAGAAAGACATCTTTCGGTCATATATAAGCACTCAAAACCCCCAAACATAACAAAACAATAAACCTGCGCTATAAAGGCTTACAAAAGCGATGTTTTCACGTGAATAAATGTAGTTCCTACAAATCAACAACTGTTTTGCATGGCCCTGGTTTTCTTGCAGAAGAAAAATCACACTGTGTGAGGAATTTAAAGCGAGGGTTAAGAGATGCACTGTGTTATACTGCGAACAAACATGAGCATAAAAAAATACATACATACATACATAAAAAAATAAAAATAAAAGCAACGCTATGTGATAGACATGGTGTGTGCATTTCACTGCGCACGATTATTGAGATAACGTTCTTGGCATATTTAACCCAACAGTCAAATCTAAGCCTTTTTAAATTGAGCACTGAGATATAAGACATTTACCCCTTTTCTCTGGTTGCTCAAACAGAAGGTGCAGATGGTCCGCGGCTGCTTTGCCCCAATCTCTCCTTGCGCATGGACACCGCCGAGGCATGGCTGCCCATCTGCGCCACCGTCACCAATCAGAAGCACATTGGCCAGATGAGAAATGTAGCTGGATGCCAGTCGAAGAGTTTCTATCTTGGAGAGCTTTCTATCCACAGGCTCCGTGGGTATGAGAGTCCGGAGAGCCGTGAAAGCGGTGTTGACACTCTGCGTCCTGCCTCTCTCCCTGGCGTTAGCCGCGGTCCTCTGTTTCATGACCACCGCGGAGTCTCCTTCCAGTGTGCTGGAAATCCGTCTTCGTTTGTCGGTGGAGCTACAGTAACTTTGCTCCGAGCTGCCGTCGCTCTCGCTGCGGTTCTCATCGTCCTCGGAGGTGACAGTGAAGTCCGAGTAGATCATGTGCGTCGCCACAGGCCGCAGCATGGCAAAAGTCATTATTAAAAAAGTTACCAGTCCCGACTCCAGATCCGCTGAGAAACCAGTCGGAAAACAACCTCAGGGACCGTTTCTACCTACATCACAATACGGCACAAAGCCTGCTACATACAACCAAAAACGCACGGTTCTAATAAAGCTCACCAATTTCTCATAAGTCCGTTTACGCAGGGCCTAGTCAAGGATGGACACAGACTACCTGGTCAGCTGGGCTCTTATAACTGGATGGGAGGAGCTGACAGCAACATTTACAGTTACACTATAGCCTCTCCAGTGAAAAGGACTCAATAAACTACGGTCCTTTCCACTTAAAGGGGAAACGTTAGGAGACACCCAAGAGAGAGTTGTTAGAAGAGGATCTCTTGAGCCTCACAAACACAGTATCTAGTAGGAAAAGTAGGATTTATTAAATGGTATGGCAATGTTGTATTAATTTACTTTAAACCACTTTATATTATTGATTAAGTCTAAAAACATTCAAGTTTTTAAGAACCTGATTTGCCTTGTATGTAAAATCAAACTAATAATTGTTTTTAAAAAAGGAAGTGGGGTAAAAAAAAAAAAGACCACTTTACTTATTTTACTATATTTATTATATTTTATTTTTACTTATTTTAAGTGTAATGTAGCTTCACACACAAGCATACAAAGTACAAAGTATAGCACTGAACTAAATGTACTATATTCCAGTTCTGAATGCCCATAAATGAGATGCAACCACTTTTAATTAATATATAATAAATTCTTCACGAGAAGTTGTGTGATTATAAATGTTGAAAATTCAAAAGCACCGATTGCCGTGTAAAGCTTTCAAGGCATTTAGGGACTGAAGTTGTTCATTATTATTAACTGAAGTTATTTTACAGTAAATGGTTGTTTCTTCCACCCACCAAGGTCTGTTTCTGTGGGCTGGTAAACCACATCAGTAAAGACAAAAGTTAACTTATAGCATACACATTCAGTTTATAATGTGATTTCTCCACTGTCATATTTGGTAGCAGCAGTACTAGTAGTAATAATAATAACAAGAAGAAGAAATAACATATTTTAATTTCTTCTTTGGAAGCATTCATTAACTTTATCTACTGCACAGCAACAAACAGACTTAGACTAGCTTGAGTAAGTAATACTACTGTTGTGTCCCCATATTGAAAGGTGTTTTTAGCTCTTACTGAGGATCACAGGTCACAGTGGGAGAAAGTTGAGTAAGAGTAAACAAACAATGAACAGATGATCCTGGAATCACAAGAATTTACTCAGTTGCTGCCCATAGTTTAAAAAAACAAAGTGGTGGAAAACGGATGATTCAGTGTCTCTGAAGCCACATGATCAGAGGCAAGTCGGCAGCACGTTCAGCCACTACAGTGTGTCTCAGCTGCATCAACAGTCAGACACCCAAACTGTCTGCTGAGGGAGGGCTCACAAAACAAAATGAATCAAACACAGGACCCCGCAGAGCCAGAGGCTGTGTGAATGTTCAGCTTCAGAATTAAGATACTCTCTCCAGAGATTCAACTTCATCTGAATTAATTAAAAACATTATGAGCTACAGAAGATACGCAAAATGATTTTAATTTGTTTTGAAATCTGATGATCCAGTAATAGCACATTAAAGGTCAACGAAGCCGCTCAACTATTAACCAACAAATTAGATTGCTGTACGGTTAATTACATCTATCATGAAGTCTTGCTGGGAATTTATTATTATCTTTGTGCAGTATGTGAATTTGCAGCTGCTCCGTTCACACTGGTTCGCGTGCCCGACAGTAGTAGTCAGAGAATTCTGACTTGGCACCAAGATTAAGCTTTCTGAGAACAACTCGCTTATTTCATGGAACAGTGATAGACTTTTGTGCCTTTGCAGAGGGAGAAGCTCAAATTATCCAGAGTGATGAAGTAAAAGCACGTTGTGTTTGCCACCCACTGAGGTCTGTATTATTGCGCTTTAGATATCAGCAGCTCACACAGATGAAGGCTTTCTGTGTGAGCTGTTGCTCATTTTGTTGTTCTGTTGATGGTTGTCAGCGGTGTAGAATTCTGTATATAGATTTGTGGTCTTCAGAGAGGATGAGAATCAGGACTAAGATTCTGTCACTTTTGTCTTGTGCCCCTATGAGGTTGACATTTCTGGCTTTATGTACAGCTGATATGCTAGGTAAGCAACGCTCATATGCGTAGCTTTGTTTTAGGTCAGATTGTTGTTTCCTGTAGCGTAGCTTTCTAGTCCTTCCAGGTATTTCTCATGTCTTCCTCTTGCCAGTTCCTTTCTTTTCTCTTAATGACTTGCGCTTTCCTGTATAAGTCGATCCTTGAAATAAAATTCTTTGAAATTTTTATTTTCATTTGCTGTTGTCCTGCATCAGGTTCTCTTCCCCAATGAGGTTTCTAGTCTAATGAGTCTGGTGCTAATTTAAAACAGCTTCTGATTGGACTTTCATGACATTTAGTAAACACCCTTGGGATAAACAGAAATAAACCATTAATATACCTTTGCCAAGGACCAGGCTGCATCTGTTGTTAATGCCACTCACCGACATTTTAAGGTTGTAGAGGCACATTTACTGCAGGAACTGCTACTTACAGTCACACTGCACATTTTTTTCCTGTGCAAAAAGACAAAAGTTAACTTATAGCATAAGTGCTCAGCTAAACAAGAATTAAGTCCATCCAATTTACTAAATTTACTAAAGCATAAAATTGTTAGATACATAGTTACTTAAAAGTGGCTAAAGAAGAAGAAGTTCTTCTGCCTTTCTGCTTTGTTTGTTCTGCTTTTTGTAAAACAATATATTTGAAAATTCATCGATAACTACAATAATTGATTGTAGTTGATGATTTGGGTAATTATCAGCACTGTAACTGTAGGGCAGCTGTGGCATAGAGACCTTACACTGATACTTTTTCCAGCCTGTAATCCTGGTGGTCTAATAAATTTGTTAAGCACTGTACATCAAAAATGAACATTTCTGAGTATGAACGTTTAAATCAAAACAGATATTTGCTCAAGTGCAACTTCAAAGAGCCAGTGTGTAATTAATACCACAAATAGAGGGGATAAAAAAAAAAAAAGTTTAAAGAAATTAATTCAGTTTCTTTCTGAAGTGGCAAAAGCTCAGTATTGTCCAGTCTTCTATCTTTAAATTCTGATTTATGTCACTGACTGCTGCAGAGCATAACAAGACCACTTTGGTGCGCTACCCCATTCTTCTGATGTCCTGTGCTGCTGACACAAAACAGATGATAAATGCCCTCTTTAATGAATACATCCCTTTGAAGGGATGTATTCATGTCTGGTGATACTGTGTTTGTTCTGCTGTCAAGAAATCCACTCATACGCTAAAAAATCAACAATGGATAGTTCCAACTAACTAGTGTTGCATGTGTATCAACAATTATAGTTTATTCCTCTGTGACATCAAGCTCCATTGTTGTTCAAAAAGCTATTAAAAAGACATCAGTGGGCTCAACACTATTGCACAATGTGACACGTTTCTTTTTTTACAATCAGCATGGGCTCTGAAGTTTATTTTGAGCCGACCTCAGACACACTTTCCTGCTGCGCTAAATACACTTTTTAACACTAAATCTGGAGCTCAAAGAGACTCCAGCAAATGCAATATTTCGTCTTGTTTAGTGATGTTGAGTACACTGAAACAAACCAGCCATTTTACAGATGATCTATTGCATTTGTGATCCAATTACATCATCAGTAGCTCAAGGCTGGCAGCCATAGACAGGCTGGAAAAAGTATCAACGGAAGGGACTAACTTATTGTGGGTCTTTTAGGGCTTTTTTCTTTTTTTTTCAGCAGCACTAAAGGTAGGTTAGAAACTCTGGTTGTATAAAGATTCATTGGAAAAAGATGCTCACGGTCATTTGACTTGAGATTTTGGGTGCATCATCGAGGTTTCTAAATGACTGTTTCATTCATTCATGAAAGTCAAAAGTACTTTGTGTCACTCATGATCACATTATTTCTTCCCATTCAAAGATCTTTTGAAATTGTAGTTCACACATAAGACCTGATAGTACTGTATCACCCCAATAGAGCACTTTGCTCTCAGACTGCTGGTTTACTTGTGGTTCCTCGGGTATATTAAAGCAGAATGGGAGGCAGAGCCTTCAGCTTTCAGACTTCTCATCTGTGGAACCAACTCTCAGATTTGGGAGACACCATCTCTAATTTTTATGGTTAGGCTTAAAGCGTTCCTACCTAAAGTATAGAGTTAGGGATCGATCAGGTGACCCTGAATCCTTAGTTACACTGCAATAGGCCGAGACTGCTGGGGGCTTCCTATGATGCGCTGTTTTGTGTGTCTTTGTCCTGTTTTCCTCCCCTAACCTCAGAAGGGACTTACTCAACCTGGTTCTGCTGGAGATTTCTTCCTGTTAAAAGGGAGTTTTTCCTTTCCACTGTTGCCAAAGTGTTTGCTTATAGGCTCATCTATTGTTGGGGATTTCCCTGTTTTCTCCAAATTAATGTAGGGTCTTTACATTTCAATATAAAGTACCTTGAGGCAACTGTTGCTGTTACTTTTTGCTAAATAAATAAAACTGAATTTAATCCACTGTTACAGATTTTAGGTTTATGAATAAGCTTTGAAGATTAGTCTTGCTATTCCCACTTTCATTAATGCACACATTTTCTTTTTCACAATCTTCAGTTTATGAGGGGCAGCCAACCAAAAGTAAATTTCCATAAAGGATGAAGTGGATTCAAAGGGAGGGACGCTAAACCGCCTTTTTGCAGACAGTAAATAAATTGAGGGGCTGTGCCAAAGCAAAGCTTTTCCAAATCAATCCAATAATGCAAATATAGTTTTGAAAATGAAAAGAATCTGTTCCCTTTAACAATAATTCTGTTTTGCATTAAAGTTATTACATGAATACTGAGAAAAAAATGTTGTATACAGTTTTTGTTTGTCCCCTGGCTGTATCATATTTACCTGACGCCACAACAGGCGCCTTGGGCTACACCTCCAACTAAAGTCTACAGAGCAATTTTAGAGGACTAAACTGATGTTAAACACCTGATAATTGATCACTGACAATGCTTTCCAGTTACTTTGATCATCTTATAGTGGAAACTCTCCAATAGAGCCCCATCGCAGTTCTGCAGGCTGAGCGAAACACAACCTATTGTCATTAAGCCACATGAACACTTTCACAAAGCTACATAGAGTAGAAAGTTTGTGCACAATGTGTCTCTGTTTTGAGGTCAGAGGGTGGATACGGCGTTGCAAATCTGGCACAAATTACACGCCTGCAGCCACCAGCAGTCTGAGGGAATTCCGGATAGGAAGCTGTGAGAAGTCCGCATCAACTCAAACAGAGTTTAGGTCTAACTCTTTCAAGAGGGTTTGGCTGTAATGCCTCCCCAAGTGGAACAAATGGGTGAGCTGGCTAACCAGAGATCATTTTTCAGCTTCGTTTTAAAATGTGGACAAACTAAACAAGGAAGCAAGAGTCGACTTAATAGTATGTTGGAGTTTAACTGCACCACTGAGTCATTTTCTAGATAAGGGTTGATAACTTTATAAATGCATTTCATGGAATTCATAATCTGCCACAATTATGAATTCCATAAACATGGAGTTCAATAAAGATTTTTACTGGAATATCTGACTCTTTCTATAAGCTGGTTACTACTGTAGAAAATTACATCATTTTAATCCATACAGTTCAATACCGTACAGGCATATAATTTCAACAGTGACAGAATGTTTTTCAATGGGATTTGGATGCTGAAATAAAAATGGTACTCCTGTTCTTTTAGAGCGGATATGAAAAATTGAAGATGAAAGACATATTTTGGGTTTTTTTTGTGTTTGTTTGATTTTTTTCAGTGAACCCAAGATATTTGATCTCTATGTGTTGTAAACACAATGCTTGTTGTAAGCAGAAAAGGTTCAAAAGCCACTCATTACTGCAATCTAACCCTTTAAAAAATATTTAATCAGACGCCACTCTAACAGCTACATAAACAAGATACTCATCTAATGACCTTATGCTTAATTAGTGCTTTTAATGTGAATAGAGCTTTTAAAGTCCACCATGTTTATTAACTCTTCCTAACCTCCTTATTAAAAACGTTTTATTGCTTAGAGCCCCGCAGTCTTCATGGGTTCCCCCAAAATAGCACAAAAAAGGAACAACAGTCAAGGTACTGTCAAAACTATTTTATGAGTTTGCACATCAAGAAACATAAATTTTAATATCATCTTTGTTTTATGGTCTTCCATTATTATTTATGCTGGTGTTTGAGACAAAAATAGCCTGTTTTTGTTTCGTTTGTCTGCTTCGGGGTATTTGTTTCAGTGTTTCTTTTTTTTTTAAACATTTGTAATCACATCAAACCCTGTTCAGTACAAAAAAGCATCACCAAATAAAAGGCTTGTAAACATGCAGTAAATGCCATCAAAAGCAATACAACAGCAAACAGCCAAAAAGTAAATGAGAAATGGACATCCAGTCTATGGAAGTGGCGTGGCCTCAATTTATCCGTGTGCTAGCCTGGTGATGTGAGCACCCTGCTGTGCTCACATAATGTTTTATTGATCAATGTGTTGCATTCTTTTAATCAATAAAATCATTTCCTCAGGTGCAGGAGCAGCACTGCAAAAATAAATAAATCCTAAACTGTAGGCATTTCTCTCTCTCTCTCTCTCTCTCTCTCTCTCTCTCTCTCTCTCTCTCTCTCTCTCCCTGAATAATGACAGCCTTCTACATGTGATTAAGCCCGGAAACAGGAAATTGGCTGAAACACAAGTTGGGCAAACAATTGGCGAGAACGTCACCAACCACCTCTCCCAAAAACAAAAAGCACAAATCTGATTTGTGCGTGTGTGTGTGTGTGTGCGTGCGTGTGAGAATCCATCCATTTGCCTCAAACAGTTTCTCGTCTTAACCCTCAAATCCCCTTGATCTGTTTAAATCCTCAAAGACAAAGTGTGCAGAACCACCCATGGAAACCTCTCCCCTGAAGCAACAGGTGCAATGTATTTTTTCATACGAGTATTGCGTGTCAAAATCCCTTTGAGGATACGGTTACTTCCAGACAGTGAGGGAGCTACAGGAAATCTTCTCACACGCGACGATTCAAAGGTGAAATTTAGAGTCCTTTAGGGGGCCGCTCGCTAAAAGCTGCCCCGGGTCTCCCTTCACTTCCTCGATGGCCACAAAGGGAGATCAGCAGGTTGCTCTCAGCTGATGTCGGAAAGGCCACAACTCAATGTATAGCATACTTATATTATTCTGTAAGACGACAGTTCCTTCCTCTAAGACTGAGGCAAAGGAACTGCTGTCTGGCTTGATTTAGTGAGTAAGGCCTGCCTCAAGGTCAGCAACAACAATAAACAAGGCGCTACGCAAAAGAGGTGTGCATTTATTTATGTAATGCACGGCAAGAAAAAGACATTTGTAGCCTGAACCATAGCCTGAAGAGCGAGCGACTAATCAGAGTATTTTTCATATTCATCTGAGATCGCCTTGGTTAAAGTATTTGATATGAGCTGACCAGTAGACTGAAGGAATCCTCCGCTTTCTTTGTCAAAACACAATCTGGACGGTTACACTGGGGATCATTTTGAGACAACAGAGAGAGACAGACTGACGGCAAGCACAATGAGCAGATTCAGCAAGACTTAACATCTTGCATTTTGTCAGCTTGATGTTCTCATAACACCTCATTCCTTCGGCAAGCCATCTGGTCTATAGGCTCCTTTCTATTACCTCGTTGTCTTTTGCTGTCTGGAACATCAAAATCAAAGTTGACTAAGCATGAACAACGTGGGTGAATATGACTGAAAGACTACAGGGTTGTGTGACACCAGAGCTGCAGAGATTTATAAAATACTGAAAAACAGCAGTTTGCAGAAATTGTCTCCTAGTTTTTGAAAAGAAAATCTGCAGCTGCAACGTAAAGCCGGTCATTTGATTCGGAAACTAAAACTTAGATCCTCGGGGACTTACTAATACAATTCAGACAAAAATAACTTCAACCAGCAACAGAGAAGCTGTATTTAAATCTTCCTCAGTACACAGAAGCCCCTCAAGAGGTGAATTTGAAGCAAAGATACTGGTGGATAAAACAGCCTTTTTTTGTAAGCAAAGTGTCACAAGAGAAAAAGCACATAAGTGAAATTAATGACAGCTGAATTCAGTTTCACTGCTGCGCTGTGCATGCTGTCACAGGAGCGCGTCGACAGAACCGAGAAGTTGTTCATTTTATCAGCAACAGCTGTGCTTTTTCCAACTTTGACAGGTAAAAATGTCTGCTGTGAAAACACCTGATCGTCTCCAGCCAGCTTACGCTGGAGGGTTACTTGATTATGTTTACAGAATAAACACACTGCTGAAACAACTGCTTCATCATGAGCGGGGGGGAGAGCTGATCCACTACTTGCATCTGAGCTTCCACAGACAACTTTTGCTATTTGGCCTTAAATTTAGCATCAAATAATGAATAACTGGCATTATATATGCAAAACTTTCAGTGAAGCAGAGCACTGACACCATAGAGGATGATGGAATAAGAAGAAATAGGGGCTCGTATTCTCTTTATTATTATTATTATTATTTTTTTGCAGTTTTGAATAATATACACATATGTAGCAAGTCTGCATTTATGTCACTTGCTACAAAGTTTGTTATTATAAAAATCATCTTAACATCATCTTTATGACATTAGCAAACACACAGATGAGAGTGCAGACTGAAAGAAGCAAAAGGATAAAAGGTTAATTAAATTTAAGACTCCTGTTTATTTTTTAAATGAATCATCCACAAATGTAAGAACATTAGGTGTAATATGTATTCCTTGATCACCAATAAAACCAGCAGAACTGAGAGATTGTTGTAAATATTTTTATTTAGAGTTTTAAAATGTGGTTTATGCAATATTGTTACTCCGTTTTCGCTGACAGCCCATCTTGCCTTTCACTTAAAGTACGATGATTGACACTCTCACTTGTGTCTATTGTGATTGGGTTCGATACTAAGGTTTCATTTTATAGCCAGGATGAAGATGTGCCAAATGCATTTTCTCTTTCATACTTTCACACTATAAGTCGATTTAAGTTAAAAAAAAAATATAAATAAAAAACAAAATACAGCTTATCTTAGCCCAATCTCAGCTGTCATATTTTTTAAATAAAGAACTTTAAGAAAACTGTTAAATGTTTATGTGGAGCTGGTATTTGGTAACATGAAAGCTATCACATGATTAATATGCATACATTTAAGCAGTTTCAAATGACAAAATGTCACATATTTAACTAAAGAGCTACATTTCCCCCTGCTGGCAAAGCCTTCGCTCTGCAGTCGTCAACAGGAGACTTACAGCCATATTACGAATGATCCACCTGCGGCAAGTTCATTTTAAGCGGGGGCGAAAAGCTCCAAGCATCACCGTAGATCAGGTGTTGAAGCCCCCAAGTAAGTACTTAGGTCTGAGATGTTTGATTTGATGATCTTTGCTGGAATGGTCTGCATGTTCAACCTCTGATAGGCAGCAAACCTGTGACAGCCTCCAAAAGAGTAGTAGTAATTTCCTCCCTCTCTGCCTTTGATCCAGAGCACATCAATAGGAGGAACGACGCTGATGTCTGCCGTTTCCTGGAAAGAAAGATAAAGTGTCAGCTACAACAAGGTGTGGAGTGAAATTTAAGCAAGTAAAAACCAAGTGTCATACATATATTCTATTTATTGCCTCTTCTGATAAACCAAATGAATATTATTATTCTCAAATCTTCACATTAAATTGAGGAAGGAAATATTTTTTAACTAAATCTACATTGATTTTAGAAGAAAACACCACCCTTTAACACAATCGTGTGCAATATCATCCCTATCATACTGAGACAATGCCCTATATTGTGATTGGCTTAAGATTACAAAGGCCAACACTGGATAAAATAGTAGCTTCTTTTGATTTTCTTTTTAATGAGGTGACAGACACTTTCCTACAGTATGTTTTGTACACAGTGAATGTGGAGAAAGAAGACAAGTCGTGCAGGTTCATGCAGGAAAAATACCTGCAATGTCTTCAGCTGGACCGGGGGCGCCAACGTTCTTCATGACAAGTACGTCATTTGTTGGGAGGAGTTGGGACAGTGTTTAGGAAGTTAAAGAGGCGCTTGGAAAACAAAGAGGTGTTTTCTAACATAGTTTTCCAATGTTAGCTGATGTTTGGGGGGTTTCTTTCTTGGAAAGTAACGATGCCTAGTTTGCAGTATTTTGCACTGTTTTAGCAAAACCTGTCAATTCAGAGGTGTGTAGCTAAACTGGGAAATTCACAGCAGTACAGTTGGCCAATATTAACTCACACACAAATGTAAAGATAAAACGACCGTGTCACCTTTATTGTGTCCATCAGGCTCTGAACTTTCTGCTCGTCCAGCACTGGAGGAAAGGGTCTGACGATGACCTGCATCGGGATGTTATGCACTTCCTCCACGGTATCTGAATGAATCGACCGGTTGTCGCTGCTTTGGTCACCGCCAAAGGGTCCACGGTTAGTGGGCGCTACCGACATATTTCTGCCGGATAAAAACACCAGCTTTAGCGTGGATTTTGCACCAAAGTACAGCCGAAACATTTAGCCTACACACCGACTACGGTACACGCGACAATTTCTTTACTTCCTGTTGTTAAAAATGGAAGGTTTTGATTGGTTATTCGCTCTGTCAATCACGCAATTGCCAAGCCGTCTCGAGGGCAGCGGTCACAGGGTTTCATTCAAAGTAGTAGTAGTTGGTAGCATTTAAAGGCATGCAGATATAACGCATGTCTGCAAAACTGCTGTGTCTCATTAAAATTCACTCCAGAAATTAATCGTGCAGTTATGTAGAGCTACAACAACCCCTGAGCACTTCGGAGGCAGTGGTTTTTATTAACGAGGTCACTGTTTGTATTGTGGACTGTTGCACGATATGGGCCTCCTCCTTACTCGGTGATATTCTATGTTTTGCAGGGATTTCAAAGAACCAGCCAGGTTGCTGTGGCTACATGGAGGAGAAAAAAAAAAAGGATGACTGGGCTCGCACAGGTAAGTAAGCTTCAAAAGATCTGCGGCGGCGGTGGAGCGGAAACAGAACTATTGTTTTCTCCAACCACAGTTACAGCATCATCTTCTAATGAGACAATTAAAACTGATTTCTTGGACAGGAGAGGCAGCCCATTATATTGAATTATTAGAAATTCTTTGAAACGCAGTGGCAGCGCCTTTTATGGTGATTAATTGGTCACAAGGGGATCAGTTAGAACATGAAAGTGACCTATATATAGTGTGTAATCATTAACAGAAGTATCAGCATATAATATAGTATTGTAGATTAAAGCTGAACAAAATGGATCCTGTTATGCTGCAGTGGGTGTAATTA
>VURO01049357.1:46483-80123 GCA_015108175.1 Pelvicachromis taeniatus | reverse complement strand
CCTCCAAGAAACAAGCCATTAAGAAATCAGTTGAAGTGCTCTCTTACTGCAGCGTCTCCATTCCCAAGGGTTTGAGTTCACACACCCACTTTGTCAAAGACATGACCATGACACCCGGGGACAGGGAAACACCAGGCCTGCACACACATTATTGTGCTGCACTGCATGGCTTCACTTTTTTAAACGGCACAGATGGTGTTTGTCAGAAAGAGATGAACACTTGTTCATCACAAAACCAGATTATTAGAATGAAAAAAAAAAACCATATGTTTATTTATCCTTTAAAAACATATTCTTATAATTACAGTTAAATAGACAAGTGCTTGAGAAATTAAACCCACCTGTTTTGCAGCCACATTATTAACTGTTATGAATTTAACTGCGTGCTACAAACCACAGCGTGGTGTGCTTTTTTTCTTTTTTTTTTTGCTTTTTTATCAGCAAAGCATACTTTGCTGCATCAGTATAAGCAGAATTGTTTACTATGTTTCAATTACCCAAGGTCAGATACGGAGCTTTAGGACTCGCGCTGTATCAGCCTTTACAGCCCATAGACTCATTTCTGTAATGCAAAGCAAGCATGTAATTAATGGACCCTCTCAGCCACCCCTCTTTGTTGTTCGACAGACACTCAAGTCAAATGTCTCCACAATGGGGGGAAGAAACTCTCCTGGCACGGCAGAAGTGCTGATGTTAGGCATTTCAGCCACGCAGAGGATTCTTTTTTTTTTTTTTTTCCCCTTTTCTTTTTCTTTTTTAACCCAGCATGAAAAGAACAATTCTTTTGTTAGAATTAAACGCCTTTTGTCAACGTTAATGTTTTGCCTTATTGTGCTTTTCTTCTTTTTAATATAATGCATTATTCACGGTGTTGAACAATAGATTCAAGAACAATAGAGAGTGACAAAAATTATACAAATGGATTTTTAATCATTTTAAATCTTGCAGCAGCAAAACTAAAAAAAAACCCAAAATTAATCTGCAGCATAGGTTTAAATATATTTTTTTTTAAATTAACATAACATAATTTTTTTTTAGTCTTCACCTGGAAGTTATTTATAGTTTTGTAAACCTGTTTAGTCTCTTTTGCCCCAAATAACATATTTTTTAAAAATCCTCTGTCTTTTGAGTTTCACCTTGTTGCTGACAAGGTTGAATAACAGGTGGGCATCATCACAGCGTTTAGCCGTGGACCGTGAAGCCTCTCTCGCCCATGCAAACGTCCTGAGAAACCACAACAAAGACTCACATATGGCCCACCAAACGTGGCCACAAAATGGAAGCGGCGGGCTTAAAGCGGACCGTGAAAGTGAAGGTCGCCTCACAGCTCTGACTGGAGCTTAGTGCGAGCAGTGAGTGTGGTGTCCACCGTGCAGCTATGTGCCTTTCTTCGTGTTTACTGTACATCTGTCACGTGATCGGCCTCATTGCTGCCCCAAGCATTTTTGTCTCCCTTTTCTCCTTCCCTTCACTATCCCTTTAACCCAACTCCCCACCTCCCTCCTGGCTCTACTGTACACTGTGTTAATGTCTCTTGTGGCGGCGATAGGCCTGCATGGCTGAAACTCTAACCCCTGCTAGTTTTCAAATGCCCGGAAGGAAGAGAAAGATGTAGTGGAGCGATGGGGGTGGGGAGACTGTGCATGCTCCATTTGGATGGGAAGAGGGGGGCAAGGGAGGATCGGACCGTGATCGGAACTCAAGGACAATAACAGCTAAGGACAAATGTATCATCTGATGCTCATCGCTCATATTCATGAATTTTTTAGTCCACATGATGACCAGCTATAGTCAGCCCATGTGCGTTGAGCCGCCACAGGGTTGGTGCAGTCATACAAATACGTAACAGGAGCTTCTCCTGATTAGACACACGTTTTGCTCCCTATTTACATAAACTAATCCGTGGCTTTGACCTGAATTGTGTCTGTCCTTCACTAGAGTCAAAAAACAAAAGTCTGGGAGCACACTGATGGGGGTGGGGTGCCTCTGGAGAGGATTATTTAGGATACCAGTGCAAAAATCAGCTGGCTTAATATAACATCTAAATTAATTTACATGCTACAAGCATGCTGTTGGCTGAGTCAAAGAAAATTCTCACTCGACAACAAAGCAAAAGAGGATACCATCTGTGCTAAGTGTGGAAATATCAGGCGTGCTGAAATCAGCACAGGAGCTGTTTACAGGCAGGAGCGCTAGCACATCTTTAACTGGAGCAGCTCGGACTGGAGGCATGTTAACTCACCATTCTCGCTGAGACGAACCCCGAGGCTGGTCACCGAGTCTGTGATGGAGCGTGCAAAAGTGAACGAGTCGTCCAGGTGGTGGTGATGATGATTGGAAGTGGTCACATTGGACGAAGAGAAATCATCAAGCTTGATCTTCTTTACCAAAAATGAGCGGGGCATGTTTCAATGGATAAAAACACAGAGCTGAGAAAAACGCATGAGAGAAATTAAAAGACCCTTCTGAGGAAGCACACAAGCAGAGCTGGCTTGACGATAATCCTTGTGGTTAATGTGAAGACAAGAGCCAAAAACATAAGATAAGAAAGAAAATGGAAACCAGTGGACAACAAGGCTGCCGGCAATGCTGTGTGATACTCTCTGGCTCCCCCAGCTTCCCCCGGAAAAATAAAAAAATAAAAAATAAAAGCGATCCTGTTCAGCACTGGATAGCTCCTGTGATGCAGCAGGCTTAAGGGACCAGTGAGGAAGAGAAGAGATGGAGACAGACAGAGAGAGGAGGGAGAGAGAGAGACTGTCAGACTAGCTGAGATCAGCAATCACGCCAGCCTTTATATGGGGCACAGGCAGTGGAAGATCAGGTGGTGCTGCGAAATGGAGCTGCTTAGCTTTAATCCATCAAATGTCCCCAGGGACACACATCAAATTACTACTGAACCGTCTGTGCATTCGCACACAGACAGAGGAGAAAGAACACAGCCAGACCCCCACTGCCCCCACTGCTGCTCCCCTCCTCCTCCCCTCCCTCTTTCACCCCTCTTATGCTCCATGCTCGGAGGAGGAGTAAAAGAGGAGGGTAGACAATGGAGATGTGGATGAGAACACACTCAGTGTCCTGTCCCCCATTGTTTTCAGATGAAGTGGCACGGTTTATGTTTGTCTTGTACAGGCACGGCCTCCCTCATGTCACCTCCTTTACCTCAAACAGCTTCAGATCTTTCCATCCCTTCGACACGCCGCACTGTACTCGCATGCTGAGAGCACACATACAGTACAGAGGAGAGGCTATCAGAGCGTCTGGGAGAGCTGGACCTTTTTTTTTTAAAGCTGCACTGGATTCCAGCACTGCTGACGAGCTTGGCTACAGGGAAGTACAAGCGCCGCACAGCTCAGCTTCCCCCTCTCGCTCTCTCTCTCTCTCCCTCCCCATCACTAGTGCACAGATGTGTGTCCTGCCATGCGTGGCAGTGAATTATCTGATTAATTAATTACATCTTTTTTGATTAGGGTGAAATCCAGAATTAGATTCGTGCTCACTAAATTGGCTGCATATCTCTGGGTTGGTTTGTGTTTGTGTGAATTCATTAGCTCACACCGCGATTGTTACGCTGCATTATACATTTTATTTTTCATTAGAGATTTCATCATACGGGGGAGAAAAAAACCCCCAAAACAAAGTCTTGTGGTTAACTCCCAAAGCAGAAAACACAAACGATGCACCTGTTTGATTCACTATCAACAGGAAGCACTCGCACCACAACACTAGTTTGACTAAATAACATATTATTGTACGAATATGACTCAAGACTATTAAAAAAAAATTGTTCCTCTTTCTGTCGCAGGTAACATCAGATCTGAGTGTCCATGTGTGCTTTGTTTGATGCTTTTCTCTTCCTGTGGCATGATACAAAAGTTTCTCAGATATTTCTTTCACTGATCATTTTATTTATAAAATCTTCGAAAATATTTTTAGAATACCCGCGAGAGAGTCCCAAAAGCCCAAGGTAAAACCTTCAGATTGCTTGTTTACTCTACATCAGTGAAAACCCCCAAAATATTCAGTTCAGCAGACAAAAAAAAAAAGCAAATACAAGCTGTGTAAAGCTGTTACCAGATAACATATTTGATAATTGATTGTGCATCAGGGTGTCAAATTATTCATAGTTCATGGGCCACGTATGGCCAGTTTGATCTTGGGTGGGTCAGACCTGTAAAACCACCGAATAAAAACGAGTCTGAAAAAGAAACTTTCTTTTTATTTTTCCCTTTTTTACTGTAAAGTCCTGAAAATGTTTAGTGAAACATCCACTTGCAAAACAAAACCAGTCAATTGAGATTTTCTAAGAAGAATTTTAAGAAGCTCAGTTTCAGAACTCTGCTGTGTACTATTAACAGATCACAGTGGATCTACTAAACGACCGCACAAAAGCGTAGCTTATAGAGTATTTTGGAACTGGAACAACAATAGTATTTTACTTGTTGATACATTGAAAGGCTTTAAGAATTTCTTTTCAGTTTTCATACTATGAAAAGCTATTTTAGTACGACTCATTGGACTGTTCTCTTCTCCCTGCTTTTAATAATTAATTGAATGTCAGAATTAGCTATGGTTAATTTACTGGCAATTAACGTGATTAATCTTTTTTTATTTCTTTTATTTCAAGATTCTGCTTAATTTCACTGGTAATACTATCACTTTTTTATTCATTGCATCTTGGATATTAACAGTAGTTTTTTTTAGATATTATAAATTCCAACATCAGGAGAATATGTTGGGTGTTTATAGAGCCACTTGTGGATTCTCCTGAAAATTTCAGTTTTCTTGAGAAGACTCTTTTGACTAATTTCATAAATATGGATTTTCCACGTTGATCACACTCCTCAAATTGTGCTTGAAAGTGGTAAAAGGTGGTGTAGATTTACTCAGACGTCTAGGCGTGCCCACTTGCTGCAGGTCTCCTAAATCATATTCTCCACTAACGGTGACCCTGTGGATCGACCGCGGCGGGTGTCGAGAGGGGACGGTTTTAAATCTGTGCGGTCAGGATTTATCACAAATATGTGATTGTACATTACAGGACAAGTTGACGCTGCTGTCACCAGGCTTATAGTCCACAGCCAAGAACGACCAAGGTCAGGGGAAGAATAATTGTCTAAAACAATGAAGTTTTGTTTTTCTGGTGAAATATGTTTTTTGCAAACACTCTTTTGTATGACTCGTCTGAGGAAATATTTCTCACAGTGTAATCTATTCGGACACTTAAATGATCTAATTGCGGCTGTTTTCTTGTTGTCGTAATACATTTATGTTGTGGAGAGAAAAAACAAACATCTGTGTAGCTGCTGAGTTATTCTTCAGATTTTATTCCACAGAGCCTGGAGGTTAAATGAACAATGAACCCTTCTTTGACTGATATTGACCTTTTTCTGCCTCTTCTTAAACCTGCAGTCTGTGTCTTCCTGAACTACAGCGCACCTCTGGCAAAAGCCCTTGTTATTCCGCTCTTTGTACAGTGCAGCAGAACATAGTGTGCAGTATGTCATTAAAGCATGAACCTTAGATCTGATAACCTCAAAGAGTTCTTAGTTAAAGGTAACATTTATTTTTGTCAGTGATTGACATGCCTTTTTCCTACCCTCTTAAATCTTTCAATTAATATTTTAAAAAGTTTTAAAATATCATAAATAAATACAAACTAGAGCCATTGCATCTTCCCAGACACCTTGATGACACGCCTAAAATTTCAAACCAGAACACAAAACAGATTAAGTTTGATTTTGCTTGTTGAAAAAAGAGCAGACTGATGTTTCAAGTTTTTTGCTGAATCTATGTCACAAAGAATGAAGGCAGTTGAGGCAAAAGGGAGTCCAGTCCATTTTGCTGCCTTATTGCAAAAACTCAGGCAACAACAAATTTAAAATTGTGTAAAGAAGCTTGAATGTTAAGGTAGCAGTCCAAGGCCATGATATTAAGAGATGCTAGGTAATGCAACAAGTATACCAGTAACAGAAAATTCTGGATTTGGAATAGTCAGTCGCTTTGAATCCTGATCTCAAACTGAGATGTCACAGTGGGGGGTGCTTGAAGTTTGAGACATCGTAAAAGTTGTGATGAACAGAAACAGATTTGTGGGGAAGTTGTGCAAATCTCAAGAAGCTACAGGAATCATTTCCAGATTGCACCGTGAGTTATTACTTCCAGATTTAAAAAGCAGCAGTAAGTGTGTTGTTAGTTTAGTCTGATTGTGTTTCAGTTTAATTTTAAATGAAATCACAATCAAACAGCATTTTTGAATATTCCAGTTAAGAAATCCAGATAATTGCAAAGTGCGCAACCTTTAATAAAGACAGACTGCAAACTTCCACTAAGGTTGTAAATTACATTTACACCATCCATAAAGAAAGATATCTGGATTTGGATTAGTTTATGACATTTTCTGAAAAAACTAAATAAAACATATCAAGACAATGTCTCCAATTTCTTATTATATCTACTCATGAAGATTTATTGCAGTGGCTTGGACTATTTTACAATAGTAGTGAATTCTTAAAACAAATAATTGGATCCAGATTTCAAACAGTTGGGCCAAGTTCCAACTCTGGTAAAAATTTACGAGCAAATTATTTTTTTGAATAACCCTGCTAACAAACAGACAAACTAAACAATCACACAATAATGCAATCGCCTCAGCGTGCTGTAAAAACACTATAATTTCCCTAATACTGGTGAGAAACTGTCTTGAATATTGATATTGTCCACATTTCCCAGAATGATCGCTAGTAGCAATTTGGCTTTGTGGAAATAAAACCACCTGTAACTGGAAAAGGCATCAACCAGCACGTTTACACCAACATCTCATTAAATATTCTGTGCTCAGGCTGTTCCCCACATGGCTTTATTATGATCTGCTAATTAATTACTGCAACATTTAATCTCATATGAATTTTAATGTTAAATTATAGAATGCATGCCACAAGTGTGCTACATGTTAAAGATGAACTGTGAAAAAAAAAAAAACCGCGACTCGAACATTTCCACAGCAGCACAACACTTTTGTTGCCAGTCGTTCCACATCCTCGTTCTCCTCCTAGTGCCAGAGCTCTGGGCCACTTATGGCCCCCAGACTCCCACTGACATGTGGTCAGTGCCTCAGGATGTTACCATAGTGACTGCACCCCCGAAGGCTGGAGGGGTTGGAGGGGGCTTCTCCTCTGGTCAGATGGTGGGAGGACTGAGATACTATCAGCCTTATTAACATCCTGTATGGGCCTCCAGGGTTATGGAGATGACCTGCCCAGCCACATAAATGAAGTCAGTCTAGTTGATTTGTTCCTTCACACTGCTTCACCACAGAATTACCCCATCAGTTTATTTTATTACAGATGTGTCTTTTCTCCTGACATAATTAAAGAGTTATTGCACAGAAAACTTGATTTTTCACAGAGATTCACATGCATAAAACCTGAAACCTGAGTTCTTACACCGTGAGCTGCTCATATAATAAGACTCAGTTGGGTTAGTGGAAGAAAAACTAACTAGTCCATTAAACGTAAACATCTATATTTCACTGTACTTAAGAGTTTGAGTGAGATAACAAACAAAATGACAAAAAAAAAATGTTAACAAAACCTCGAAAAAGACAGACAACCCCCAACAGACACAGCCCGAGTAAAGGATGGAGAACAAAACAAGAAGGATGAATTGTGTAGTAGTCTGGAGATATTTTGGCTATTTAAAATTCATCAAAGATGCAGAGCAGCATGTACTGGAAAGCATGTTACCACAAAGGCAGTTAAACACCACAACAAGACATGATGTCAATAAGAAATGTTGGAAATGTTGGATTTAAGCGGCTGATTAAAATAACTGGTCTTCGTTAACGACTCCCTGGCCATAAACATTTTCCTCAGACAGCACTTTCTTTCCCAGCTGTACACAAACTGTAGAGACAGTTGAATGTCTGTGGCATGCTGTGTGCACATAGACACCCTCTCTTCAACCTTACATAAAAATAACAATTTGCAAGGAATGATGAGCACAGATGCTAAAATTTAACTGTATTTTGTTAGTAAAATACATAAATAATTTCAGACCTGAGTTGTGTGACTGAAATTGGAATAAACACAACAATGCCTCGGTCACTGGCAATGGTTGGCAAAAGCAAAGTGGAGAAATGGTGTATTATGCACATACAGTGGTGCGAAAAAGTGTTTACCCCTGTGCTGACTGTAGAGCCTGAACAGTAAATGGTAAATGGATTCTTATATAGCGCTTTTCTACTCTCCCGGAGTACTCAAAGCGCTCTATACAACACCCACATTTACCCAATCACACGCATTCATACAAGCACTATTTTTTTAGTGCTCTATCTAATACATTCATACACATTCATACTCCGACAGATGCATCGGAGAGCAACTTGGGGTTAATATCTTGCCCAAGGATATTTGGCATGTAGACTAGGGGAGCCAGGAATCGAACCACTAACCTTCCGAGCAGTAGTTGATCTGCTCTACCACCTGAGCTACAGCCAGCTACAGTGACTTTTAAATGGCATTTTTTTTAAATGAACTTAAATTAAAGATGCAACAAGTATTTATTAAACTACAAAATACTTCTAATTTATTTTGCAACAGCTCTTTCACCGCATTTGGTGCAAGCTTTCCTTTTCCACCGACAGTGATGTGATGTGGCTCAGTGAAGAAGGTCAGGAAACCAGTAATGAATGTGCTGTAGATTTCGAGTTTAACATGAAGTCTGAATGGACCTTAACTGCTTCCCCAGTCACACTGTATCTAATGCTGTTTGGCAGATAGTGCAGTGTATCACTCATGCCCTATTTGGCTTGTGTCTGCCTGTTGTCCTGTATGCATCTCCGAGCGTGTGTGCGTTTGTTGTCCACAGGCAACTGTTCAGTAAATAGGGCAATTAAGTGTGAAAAGCAGAAAGGAGCTAGCATGTTCCTATCTCTTTGGTGGGGGAGATAATTTATGCTAATAACATCTCTACTGCTCAAGCTGCCCAAAAATGATAGCAGACCCTTTTGGCTTCAGAAGAATCTTTTCATCCTCTTGGAGAAAAAAAAAAAAGTGGTTTCTCAACACCTTGCAAATAAGACAGCTGTGTGGCAGTGAATGGATCTCTCTCCCTCTCTCTCTGCCTTTCATCTCCAGATGATAATCTTTTCCCCTTCACTGTCTTGTATGGTGGATGTTTGTTCTTCATTTAGCCTGTGGAATACTTGAAGCCTAGTTCCCCCTCTGTCTCCTCCCTGCTCTCTCTTATAGGCTCACACCCTGCACACAATCTATCATCATTTTTTCTTCAAGTGCCGTCAAAGGAAGTCGCAGCATGTGTGAATGTATTACTGTAAATAGTATCCTATGCATGAGTGATATTTCTTAATAACACTTAAATTCAGGCTCAGTATGCTGTTCATGTGGCATAAATTCCTCTGTCACACAGAGGCTTTGGGTGGCTGTGGAGAGCAGGGGCCATGCTGGCAGTTCAATAAATAATCCCTGTGAAAGTGAGCAATAAACCACATGAAATCTCTACCTCAGTCAGGAGCTCCCATGTCAGCCACTAAAGGGAAGAAAGAAACAGTAGCAACGTGATGACCAGAGACCATGGAGTGTCAGGGAAATTCAGTGACTTGAACAGATGATACAATAAATAACCATTGGCAATGTGAAGCTGACACGTACTGATTTAAACTCATCTTAAACTATGTAGACAGATATCTACATATGAATATGCAGGCTCTGTAGTTTATTGGTACCAGAAGGCTTCTGGTTGTAGTCCACTTGTAGTCTTGAATGCTAACAACCAATCATGTTTAAGCAGGTTTTGGTCGCATGCAGGTAAACAGTCAGACTTTGGTTGCAAAACAGGGATTACAGTTACCAAAATGTAATCTCGAAACCATTGTCTGCCTTTTGATGATTTACTTTTATCGTCTGCATTCACAAACAATTACCAGTGGACAGAACAGGAAGCCTTGGTCCAGATGGCTGCTGACTACACCAGAAGCTTTGACTCACTGATCTCAACTTTGAGGCAATGCAACGCCTAAATCTGAACTGACGTGATGTGACACCAAGGGTTCTCCACACACTGCATATTTAGGAGCCTTAGCATCACATTCAAATGCACCAGGTACTGCTACGTGTTACGTTTGAATGACCCAGTGTTAAGAAAAAGCTCAGGTACCTAAACTTAATAGTTATTTTTAGTGTTTTCTCTCACTGTCCCTCCTCCCCTGTGTTTTTCTTTCCCTCTCTTTCTTTCTCTCTCCCTTTCCTACCCCCTAGTCATGTCTGTCCCGTCTGTAATAACTTAAAATAAATAAATAATAATAAGGTCAATCAAATGGACCAACACAGCAAGGCCGTGATGATCCGCTTGATCAAGTAAATCCGTTGGGCATCTTTCATCTTTCTTCTTCAGACAATAATTCTGATGGCTAAAGAACCAAGTGGGACAGGCAACAAAAACAAAAGTTATTTAAAAAAAAAAAGAAGTTTAAACTAAGTCTATTAATTTTTCTTTGTTCACTATAAAAAATAAATCCTAAGCATCTGGTATCAAACTAAAACTTAACTTAATACTTTGTGAACAGTAAATAGTAAGTTAACAGTATCTTCAGTGCAATGGGGACCTCTATAGTGAAAAAACACCAGTGTTTCCATTTGAAGAAATCTGTATTCAGAGCATGACTCTGTTCTGGGACCTCCCCTCACTTCAATGCATATACGTGCAGCGGGAGGAAGAGTGCAGTACGGAAAAGAGCAGGCGTCATTGACAACAGATGACACGAAGACAGATGACACTGAGTCAGTTAAGCTATGTACACAATGGAAGTGATTTATTCGTTGGATATTGCTTTTGAAGTTGATGAGAGGTCGCTTGCAGACATTCCTGTTCCAATCAGTTCAATTAAATTTTATTCATATACTACCAAATCACAGCAACAGAGACCTCAAGCAGGTAATTCCAGCTTCTGGTTGCCTAGGCGACACTCAAATGTATTTACTACCACGTCACACGTCAATCAGCTGTATACTTCACTCTCATTGGTATTCACTTTGGTCACCGGCCTCAAAGTACAGTAAAGTTTATCTGGGAGCGACTTTTTTCGCTCGTAAACGATTGCCGTTGCTTGCAGTAGCAGAATGTCATTCAGTTTCTATGGTTCGTGATCACCACGTCATTGCAAAACATAGCTACAGGAATTAACACAGGTCATCTCCTAAAAGGAAGGTTGGTGGTTTGAACACTACCTGCTCTGTCTTCATGGCAAATATATCCTTGGGCAAGATGCTAACCCCAGTTTACTCTCTGATGCATCCATCTAAGTGTGAGTGTGTGTGAATGTTAGATAGAAAGTACTTACGTGTTTTAAAAAAAACAAACAAATTGCTTGTGTTAATGGGTGAATAAGGGATTTTGAATAAAGCGCTTTGCATGCCCAGGTAGAGTAGAAAAGCATTGTATAAGAGCCAGTCTATTTACCATTTGTCATTTAGAGCCTTATCAGCTAATGTGCCTGGCACTGAGATCAGCTGATCAGCAGGAACTGTAGCTGAGCTTGACTTCGTGGCCTACCTGAACTAATGCTTGATTTATAGATTTCATAGTAATGTAGTACAGTTGCGGGATTGCTTTTTTTCAAATTACAGTTTGAAATGATTGCCTATGTTTGCTAACACCAGTAATTACAGTAATTATAGACACAGCACTGATGTGTGTGTCTATGCTCAATAGACTTTCTGGTCCAGGGTGTGTTTGGAGGTGTTTCCAAAGGGAGGGCTGACTTCAAAGTCGCCCTATATGTTGTGAATTCCTTGCTGATATCATAAACCTCATGAATAAAGGTTTTCTCAGGATGGTGTAGAGAAGTAATCTGTTGCTTGTCAGTAAATCCAAGCTGCAGGTTAACAACTTGTTGATTCAGGAGAGGAAACTTCACGCTGTGACTGGCAATGGCCAAGTAACGAAAGTAGTAAAAGAAATTAGGCGCAAAATAACTTTTTCAAAATGGAATGAGTAATGAATTACATTCAGGGAGCAACTGTCTGAACACTGCTGACTAATTTAGTTTATTGTGAAGGCTGGAAACAGGAAACAGCTTTGCTGGCTCTGTAGAAGTGATTAAAAATCCTCACTAATTAGTTTGCTTTACTGTGTGTAATCCATGCAAAAACTGAAGTGTAAAAATGACACTTAACAGCTCTATAAGGGGTAGCATGTGCCAAATAACAGAGACTCCAGGAAGTTAATGGTACTGTCCAAGTAGTAGTCTGAATAAACCACATAAAGCAGGTAAATTTGTGAGTTTTGGAAGTGCTGGTTGGTGGATTTTAATACCTCCTAATTGATAGGAGTAGTATTGATCTTCTTATCCGTGCAGAAATCCTGTAAGCCTATTTCTAAATTGTCAATCTGTTCCTTTAACAAGGAAAACATTTTGTGAACACAATCGTGTGGTAGAGGAATTCTTCTTCTGCAAAATGCGTAAGTGTGTTCTTAGTAAAGCAATTTCATTTTCTAAGGCTGCAATTAAACCTTAACTATAATAGTCATCATCACACCTTGCTCTGATTTATCGAGAAATAATTGTACAGATAATCTTAGTCTAAATTAATTGGGTTAATTAATCACCACTGTGTCCTCGCCCTCCCTCAAATACAGGTATTGTAGGTCTTTTCACATTATGTTCCATCACAAAAGGTCAGAGCAGTGGGTAATAGACTGTCGTTTCTAATTTGTACTTCCATGCAAAGGAAGAGCCAATGCATTAGTGAGATTGTATCAGCCTGTTTAAAATTAGATAACAAATGGACGGATTTGCATGCACGCAGCATGAATGCAGCAGTCCGGCAGAAGGAGCAGGTCTGGAAAACAATTACACATGGGTTACTAATTTTCTTTTTGAAGATCTTCTACACCTGTTTGCAGCCAAGGGGACAAACAAAGATAGTGGTTCCTGACATCCCACCACGGTGCAGTTTTATTAGAGAAAAATAAATAAATAAAAGAAATCTGCAACAAACAAATTTTCCACTAGGCAACACTGAGGCCGGCATTTTCAACTTATGTGTTTTTCTTACTGTGTCAGGGAGAGAGGTGAGATCAATTTCCACAGGATTAGGCTGCCTGGGGAAAATGATTGCTTTTTCTAATACTTAGTAACAATTTTTCAATTTCCTGTGGTCTTTGTTACTCTCAACATTTTTGCAAATGAGCAAAACAGAGGCAAGCAGCGTTGCTGCTTTGCGAACTTCACCTTGGGACCAAGCATCATTTGCATATATATTGAGAGCATACGTTTTTGGTTTATAATAGTCACCATTCTGGGGTGGGGGCGGGGAACTGGGGGCGGCTGGCAGGCATTCTGTCACCTGTTATGAGGCCCTTGTCCGTGAACATCCCTGGGAGACGAAAACAGGCGATAATTACGGTGCTGGGACTAAACTGGTGTTGTTCTCTGCCTTCACACTTTGTTTGAAATTTAAAGGAGAAAAAAGTATAACAAAGGCGGGCTACGGGGCTCGGGTTTGTTTCGACGCTGCTGCAGATTCTCAGAAATTCACAGAAAATGAAATTAATCTATCAGCACAGCACTGATTCTGTGGTGATTACAGTTTAGAGTCTGGCACTAATAAATCCACGCGTTCCACTCTTTGCACTTTCACAGGGGCTAACTATATTCATGCAGAATCAGAGGAGATGCAGTGCAGATGGTCACATGACAAATGGCTTTATTGCCCCGTTATGGAGATTTGAATCATAATTGAGTGTCTCTACAGTGATGTGTGCACTTGGTATGACTCACAGTGAGTCTCTCGCTAGAGGACAGATGAGCTCTGTTGCTTCTGCTTCAATCTACTGCTACATATTTAGATTTCACCTCAAATCTTTCTGAACCAGCCTCAGTAATGCATCTCTTTGAAATGTGTGTGCAAGAATTTAATCTAATCTAAATAAGTATTTAAAAAAAATAAACATGGAATGATAAACCAAATCGAATCCCTTGAAATGTATCCACTTTATATTTTTCCCTCTGCTTTATCGGTTATCTGAAGTTGTGTAAAGAGCAATGTGAGCATGCACGTTTGCACACTGAGGCATGTGCACCACGCATCACTGCTTTTGTGTGTGTTGAGCGCTTTTCAAAGGGCATGCTTTTGTGCAGGCACAGATGATGCAGCTGGCAGAAACATGACTATTGCTGGAAGCACGTCCACGTTGGCACACATACAGAAAGCCCTGGCTCCTGGGTCACACTTTATATAGGCTGCATAAAGGCTGCTTACCCGTCTGCTGTCTGGCCCATCAATAACGGCTGTGATGCACAGACTGTAAAGTACAGAGACTTTTAAGTCTGGAACCTGAACGATTACTTAAACAGTCACTTAGCTAATTTCTTAGTAAATAAAGATTTTCTTAATAACCTGTTACTGATATTTTCAAGTAAAAATGTCAAAAATTCCAACATACAACTTATTTAATGTGAGAATTATCGGATTTTTAAGCCCCAAAACATACTTTATATTCATTTAACCTTGTCAGTGTGTATGTGAATGTTGCTTTTCTTGGCAAAATGTTCAAAAGACAACTACTTAGTGGGAACTACTACTAGTAAGTCTTGCTTTATATGATAGTTTTCTTAACAAAGTCATTCTTACATAGAATTGGGAATAAGTGCCCCAAATAAAATACATTAAAACTATTAAAAAAGAATCAAAGATATGCAGACAGGTAAATAACAAGGAAAATAAAATAATAAATAATCCAAAAAAAAAACAAAAACATCCAGAAAAGCCTTCAGGTAACTTAATAACACATTTAAGTCACATTAAAGAAGTTGCCAGTATGATCTCAATGTGCACACTGTCCACACACAGAGTTTTGGGGACTTTAATGGGAGATGGCTGGTCGCCATTGTTTGCTAGCCAAGGCTTTGGACTGTCCAGCAGCATCACCCATCACAGTGAAGTCAGGGTCTTGATTTATTTCAGAGAAAAGCTTTTTAATGGTTTAAAGTGTGCAAAATTTGAGAATCAGTATTGACATTTAACAGGCAACCATAATACATTTTACATTGTTGTGTTTGTTAATGCAAGTTAAAATCTGGGCATCATCGACTGGCGTTTGTGCAACAACAATATTCACATCAGTGGTAGATAAGTCTAAACTAATTCTGAAGAGTTTTTTTTAAAGTCAGGAATAGAAAAATATCTTTAATTTGCACATCAAATCAGAGATTGGTGTCACAAACAACTCAAGGTTTTGTAGAAGATTCCTTATTTTGGTTAATCAACCAAACGTACTCTGTCTTTCACTAATATATGACATTTCTTATCATTTAAAATCACTCAGAAAGGCAAACATTTGACATCACAAAGATCAAGGCTGTGTAAGTTACTACGTAACGTGTGGTGAGCAGAACTATAGGTTTGAAAGATCTGGCTGAGGTGAAGTGTGTGTATACCGTATATCTTCCTTTAGTAGCCCGGTCGCTTATTTAAAAGATTATCCAGCCGGCCCGGCGTTTAAAAGAGACCGGCGGTTATTGGAGACCAGCTCTTATTCCCTCCTCAGATGGAATTGTTGCAGAAGTGAGAGGAAAGAGGACCCAGGCGCGGTTTTTAGACTGAGGTGAAAAGACAGTGCGTTTACTTAGAGTGCTCCAAACCGCTGGTCGTAGATGACGGCTGATTGGAAACAGCTGGCCGAGTGATGAGACGCGGGAGGACCGACGACAGCGAGGAGGGGATTTGAGTTTTTGTTTTGTCTTGTTTTTTGTTTGTTTTTGAGCGACATTCCAGTCACACTCCATACCAGTTGGTGGCAGTAATGCACCATTCAGTTGTTTTCCAACTGCCAATAACATTTAAAAAGAAGAAGAAGAACAAGACAGCGCGGAGGGACTTCCGGGTCGAAGGTCGCCCGGCTACTATTGGAGACCGGCGTCCATTTGTTGTGACATGTTTTCAAACCGGCTATTATTAGAAACCGGCGTTTAAAAAAGACAGGCTACTAACTTGCAATTACTGAACTGTTAACTAAAATTATGTCATTATAAGTGTAGATTTCTTTTGTGAAGATTTTAGAAAATGTAAATGTAATGTAAACAAATCAAGCAAACATGCTGGGGAGTGAGCGATTTGGTTCACTAGATTTCCAAAACAAAACAAAATGTTGCTTTTCGTTGGAAAACAGAATGTAGCAATATAATCATATTGAAAGATTCCCCAGCTGTATCCATGAGTACTCTTAATAATATGGTAATTCTTGACGGTTGATTTTTGCTATTTGTATTATCTAATTCTTCTGTATTCTCCTACATGTGATGGTTCTTTGGATTTGGATTGTTGTTCACAGCAATCAAGGGCTTTTCAGGTTTCTGAGGCTATAAGAAATCATTTCACACTAACAATTACGTGATTAATGAAGACCACGTCTCAGTGTCAAACGTGTTCTTTATAAACAATATTAAATGAAATGTATTCATTTAGCATCTTTGAAAATAAGTGGAGTTGACTACTGTGCAGCATTATGGAAAAGGCAAAATTGAAAATAAGAAAACAAATTAAGATCAGTATAGAAATATAATGAATACAACTATTTACTTACTCAAAGCTACAGTTAAGTTTCTTTCTTTTCAATACCCAACTCAAAACCCAACGATCTAACTCGTAAAAGAAATTATATTATTGTGCAATTTTTACAGAATCAATCATATTTCCCATGTAAAGATAGCTCCATTTATTCTGTAATTGCCTGATAAATTAACCAGCACAGACACCTGTCAAAACAGCAGACAATCTCTGTGAATCCACCTCCCAACAGGCTCATTTTGATGGGCTAAGTTGGTAATGACAACTCTCCAAGTCTGTCCCCTCAGGCTGAAGGATGAGAGCACCGCAGAGTTCTCTTTCCCCATCCGTCCCTATTAGGATAATGCATCAAATAGACATTTTAATTTGAAGTTCATTTTCTCCTCAAGGCTCTGTAAATGTCTGCAAGCACGCGTTCAGGAAGAGATAACCTTTCAGTGGGTGATCTTTTTGTTTTTGTGTCTTAATGTTCACTTATCATTTACTACGTTCTGGTATTGTGCAAGAGTGTAAATTTGTAAAAATCCAACGGGTCTTTTGAAATGAGGTGGCTTCCAGAAACGAAAAAAATAAATCTTGATGTTCCGTGAATAAAGCTCCTCCTCCATCTTGACTGAAAACAAAACTCCAGATGACTCATTGATTTCCACAAACAAACCAGATTGCCGGCAGTCGTACACACCACTGTGACTCTGAGGAAACCTCATCACTCAGCACTTATATTGTTGTGCACCCGGCGACCTCCTTTTTCAACCTAGCTAGTGTGACAATAACATGCGTGAAATGAGCGCCGAGGCCTGCCAGCGGTGCCTGAGCCCTCGCAGGGCCTGACACCTGCCTGCGCTCAGCTGTTCCTGCCATGCTTGACCGCATGTGGCTAATAAACAGACCTGTCCTTATCGCTGGAACTCCATTAACGGGGGTCGCAGTCACCTGAATCCCTTGCCGAAGCGACATCAAATTACAAGGCAAATGTAATGGGTTTTGCTATATAGCCACACACTGAGATAGTGAATTACACCAAAGGCCTGATGTTATTACATGTCCCCAGGATGCTGGCTCTGTGTTTTATGATGACTACAGTGAAAACCAGGTCAGTGCTCAAATTGTCATTGTCTTCGCCTCCATTGCTCCAGTTCTATCTATCATGTCCATTCAAAGAGGGCACAAAGGCATGCAGCAGGTCATCTGCTTCACATGTCAGCAAGTGTTCAGTGCTTCAGTGTTCCAATCTGCAGCCACATACAGACATCACACCACTCTCTTTGTTTGTTATCTGTATCAGGTGTGCTGGCCGAGCCGATCGGCCTGCTGTGAGATCCACAG
This sequence comes from Pelvicachromis taeniatus, assembly GCA_015108175.1. Taxonomy (NCBI): domain Eukaryota; kingdom Metazoa; phylum Chordata; class Actinopteri; order Cichliformes; family Cichlidae; genus Pelvicachromis; species Pelvicachromis taeniatus. Next base: position 62,208 of record VURO01049357.1, on the reverse strand, counting down.
GACCTCTGGTTGCTCTGGGACGTGTTAAAACTCAAAATTAGCAATTTAGAAACATGTAATGTTGAGCAATAGCAGTGCACTGATGTTGAGATAAAATAATTGCAATGATAAAAGGATTAAAATGAAAAACTAATTAAAACTCTTTTAATTAGTTGGTGACATCATCAGGTTTGTTTATTTGTTTGTTTGTTTGTTTGTTTGTTTTGTTTTTCATAACATATTGTTAGGCTGTAGCCAAGTGGCAAACTGGGAGGCTGGAAAAAGAGCAGAGACCTGCAGTTGCCACGACTGGGTCCAAAAGAGAGTCCGCCCTGTATTCTTCTATGATAACTTGAACAAATAAACTGTATTAAAAAGCAGGTTTATAACCTCCAACAAAAGCTAGGTGTGGTCTCAGTAACCAGTTCACCTCTCAGTCTACAGGAGATGCTTTTTTTTTTTTTTAAACTCACCAGTTTGGATTTTGTTAACACTTAAGTCATGGAACTTAAAAGGTCCCATGACTCAGCTGTGTTTGAGTGTTTTAAGAACTATGGCACGTTGTGTAAAAGTTAAACTTAAAACTAATTAGGAGATTTCTGTGCTTGTGTGATGCACTCATGTGAATGGAGCTCATAACATACCACTTCACACTCTGATCCGAATGTTTTAGGCTCCAAACACCCAACATGGCAGCTAACGCTGAGGTTGCAAGACAAATGAGAGCCTCACAAACCAACTAGTGACATCAGGATGGCTGCACCGTTAATTTAATTTATGTTTGCTGTCCACAAAATAAAGCCACCTACTTTAGTTTAACATGTCATTTTCTGGTGGTAACCCTGATGAGAAGTAGTTTAAGGCCATATTTATCTCCTTTTTGTAGCATCGGTGCTGTTTCTACACACAGAAGTCAAAGCTTTCAGCATGGAAATGTGATTATCCGAGGGTAAAATACAGAAGGGGGTTGTGGCTTAGTAGGTGGACATAAAAAGGAAAATTACACTAAACTAAGGACTAGCTTAGCTATTCACCCTAAGCCTAATTACTGACTGGTGCAAGTTTAACAAAGGCAGGAATTGGGGGAGTGTATGGAAGCTTGTTAGCATGTTAGTTGTATTTTCACATGTTTTAGTAGCTTGTTAGCGTAACTGCCTGGTTTGTAATAACAGGCTAACAAATACAGCATATTGTTAATAACTGAATAGACTGAAACAGAACCAAAAGAAACGGATGAATACTTTATCTGTTGCTGCTTGTAATATTTTCTGCAGACAGTAGTTATTAAATGCAGCCTCTCTGTGGTCCATGGGAAAAAGACCCTGTAACAGAAGGAGTCAAAGACAAGGGGTTTGTTTTTGATTATTGAACACTATATCTTTTCTCTGGCCATACATCTTCCTCTGCCAGGCCTCCCAGGGGCTTAAGGCAGTCCAACATCACAGGCCAGCACTTGAGAAGGAGGCACAGACAATGGTACCTGCAGGTCCCTATCCAAGCTCAGGAGATACCACTGGGGCCTCATTGACAAATTGTCCTTGTCTGGCCGCATGAGAGAGTGGGGATTGCAGTAATTGCATATTTCCCTCTAATTGCATTTGTCACATGTGGGGTCTGCTGCTGTGGAGCCAGGTCTAAGACCTTTCTCAGTGATGTGTTAAACCAAACAGCTGAACTCTCACCTGCACCACGAGAAGGGGACGCGCAGGAAGAGGCCTGCAAAGAGAGCAATAAATTATGCAGTGGCACAAAACATCAGCAGAGCAGCAGTGAAAGTCGGGCACAGACGGAGATTCGCTGCAGGTCCATTAAAGTCTCAGACTTGGTCAGGGAGGACTTGACTCGGTGATGCTGTTTAAGGACAGTCAAGGGCTTGTCCCTGCATGATTATATCAAAGTGCATATTACTTTTATAGACCAAAGAAAGTCATCAGAGGATTGAGCGTTAAATTTCTTTTGTACTTTTATTGCAATACAAGCTCTGTATTATCTGCTTCTGCAAAGATAATTCAATATCCACTTTTAATAAATGCTGAGGTTTTATATAAAAGAATACAAAATGTTGTGAGGAAAAGGTGGATTTAATCATCAATTGAGTTGCCATTTGTCACTCAGTCTTGTTTTTAATTAAATGTTAGAAAACACTGAAATATAGCCGTTGCTCAAGGTGTTTTCTTTAAATGCCTTTTGTTCTTTCGACAGCCAAAAACTCAAAGATTTCCAGTAACTTCAAAAATGAAGAGAACAGCAGTATTTCTTTTATTTTGTATTTTTTGCCAAATATTTTGCAAAAGTTACAATAATAGTTTTTACACCATTTATTTCAGCTTGAATTTCATCCCCGATTCCCGTGTTTCGGTCCCGTTTCCCTGCTTCAGCAAAGTTTCATGTCGGGGTGGTGACAATAATAACAAGCAGCTCTCATCTTGGCTTCTGCTGCCTTGTGATATGCGGCCAGGCTGCTGCATTATACAGAGGGGTTGTACAACTACATTTTAATCCACTCGTGTTTCTGGCCTGATAAAAGGATTCTCTCCATCTCTTTCTGTTTAATTCACACCATCATCAATCAAATGTGTCCCTGCTCGCCCCCCCCTCCCTCCCCTCCTCCAGGGTTTTGGGGATCTGCAGCAGATAGGTTGGGGGTCCCCCGAGGGGGTTAGGGACAAGACGGACCGGTCACAGATGCCACAGAAATTAAAATGCAAGAGTCTGTTCAAGGTGTTACATTTCTCAGACATGCTCATTTGCAGTAATATCTGAGCGACATAAGGAGGCTTATCTGTGATTTTACATACGACGCTCATAAGATTATGTGAATATGATAAATAAATTGCTCCTTGGCTGTGCTATCTCCACAGTGTGACTACAAGTGTGGAAGATTCCTTAGACTGTTTTTGTCTCCTACCATTGTCTGCACATGACAGTCGCCACAGGCTACTTAGTAATGAATATGTGCCTGTAGCATGTGTGCTGCGTGGAGCCTATGAATAGAGTAAATATGCACATCTCTGCACAACAGGTCAGCGTCTGATCACAAATAGAAGAGAATATGATCAACCGCAGAATGGGATTCTGAAACTACAAAGGAATTATGTATAAACAACTGCTCAGCGAGTGACTAAAGTGTCACTTGATGATGTCTGAAATCCCAGCAAACCCTTTTTGTCTAAATAAGGCTACCGTTCTGTGTTCCTCATCGTCTTTCATAAACGTCCATAAAGCTCTGACGATAGCTCTCTTTATGTGACACGTGAATATACACTCCTCTGACAGGTAATATAAAAATAGAGTTGTTTTGAAAAGCCTATGTTGAACTATTTCGTGACACGCATATAAAAGCAAAGCATTTCTAGCAGATTTGTACGTGTAACATGGTTAGCACTGAGTTGTGATGTTATTTCATGCTACAGGAGAGCAGCTTCATCTTCAAAAAGCATCAGCATGAAAAAAGTCAAGATTCTTACAAAGCCATATATGGTTTTTCATCAGTTTGTGCACACATACGTCAACCCGGCGTGCACAACAACGTTTTAAAGGAGACCTGTTCACTTACAGCTCCACATGTCACGGTCCCAGTTTTTTGTAATGTATTTGTTGTGTTTTGTGGTCCGCGTTTTATTTGTTGGGTTTGTTGTTCCCTCTGTGTTTCCCTCACATCGTGTTTATCGTTATTCTCCAAGTCTCAGTATTAATTATTTGTGTTTTGGTTTTACTTATCTGCTTTATGTTGAGGGTTCGTTTTCTCATGTGTCTTTTTTGTTTGTTTGTTACTTCTTGGTTTTGGTCCGTTCCCATCTTTGTCATTGTCTGCCCCGCCCTCGTTGTTTTCACCTGCGCTCGATTGCGTCCACCTGTGTCTCATTTCATTTCCCGCGTCTTAACCAAAATGGACAATAGAAGACTGGAAAATGTTGCCTGATGAGCTGGATTTTTTTGCTGCAACCATCAGCAAGAGTCAGAATTCAATGTAAACAACATGAAAGCATGAGTCCACCCTGCCTTGTGTCAACAGTTCAGGCTGCTGGTGGTGTAGTGGTATGAGACAAATCCTTTGTTGGAAATGAACATCATTTAAATGTCACAGCCTAGAGTGCTGTTGTTGTCCATTTCCATCCCTCGATGACCACCACGAGGATAAGGTACCTGTTTAATGTGGTTTCTTGAACAGAACAATGAGGTCACTGTACTCAAATGATTTCCTCAGTCACCAGATCTCAATCCAGTAGAGCATGATGGACGATTTACATCATGGGTGTGCAGCCAAAACTCTGCAGCAACCGTTTGATGCTATCTTGTCAATATGAACCAAAATGTCTGAAAAGTTTTTCCAGATGTTTCTTTTCTGTTGACTTTGTCAGTTTGTCTGTTTGAGCTCCACTTGCCTTCCTCCAGTTCCTCACTTTTGTGGTTTTGTGATACTTTTGTGCGTATTTGCAGTGTGTTGCAGCAGTAAATGTTGTCTGCCTCTGTGTCTCACCAACACCTACTGACCCTGTATTGTTATTCTTGGATCCTATTAGAGTAGCTTTGCATGAACGCACCTTGAACAGCAGTTTATTCCATCTGAAACAAGCTGTTTTAGCACCCTTCCTCCTCCTCCTTCTGAGCCAGCTTTCTTCTGATTGGCTATCCCTTGCATGTAGTACTTTCATTTAGCTTACATTGTTATTTGCTACTTTGGCCATGTTTAATATGGGCATTCACCTCTGTAGCAGTGATTTTATATATATGACAGAAAATATGGAAAAGCCTAATTAGTCCACTAATAACAACGCTAGTTTTCTGGAGTCTAGGAGCCCCACAGCGACACAATCTGTCTCCTTAAGTTTTAACCCCTGAAAAGAACTCTGCTAACTGTTCTGTTCATGACCCTCAGATTGTATTTGGGGAAAAAGGACTTACAGGTGTAAGTGGGATCCATGAAATTCAGTGACTCCAGTCATTTTTTTTTTTTTAAAGCATATTTTGTTTAAATTATGTGATGTCCACTTTGATGTCATCTTCTTGTGCATCTTGGGAAAACTTCAAGTGCTGCTGCTTTTAGATTATTTTCTATAAGTTCACTTAAGCTCACTTGCACTCTCTGCCGATGATTTGTTCACAGAGAGCGAACATCAAATTCTCTTTCACGATGACCCAAATTTAATGTTGAGGATCATCACTAGGGTTAAGGGCTAGGACTCCAGCTATAATCAGGAGACCAATCAACAGTTGAAGAGGTCAGTTTTCAAGCCTGAAGGCAGTGTCCTTTAAGACTTTCATAGGGTTGTGCAGCATGAATTCAGCCCCCAGAGTCAGACGGGTAACAAAGAGTTCTACTTCACTGTCCTGAGGCGTCTGAGGAAGGACGCTCAGAGGAAACGACCTGAGCTTTGTGGAGGACATCCAGCTCACATTGCAAAGGCGCAAGTACAATATAAAATCAAAGTGTTGAGATTCTGACAAAGCAGACTGCTTTAAAGAGGATATCAGTCAAATTTAAATCAAGCGCATTGCTTGCTGTTTATATTTATGGTTAAAGTTTTGATAAAGCGCACTATCACTGGAAATACATCCCGTCTAAAGCAATCTGTAATACGTGTGAGTCAAATTCCAAGCAGCATAAACTTTTACCTAGGTTGGCGTTTATGTTGAGATTCATTAGCCTCTACCATATGGTAGTGCATTGAGACTGAAAGCAAACCAAAGGGCCGAGGAACCAGTCGGTAGAAAGTTTCCTGAACTTTTAAGCTCATCATAAACTGAAAAAAAATGTATGTAATATTCTAATAAAGGATTTTGTAAATCTGGAACGTTCACAAAATAACGTTTGTGAACTTCAAACGGCAACACACACATAAGACACATTTGATGTAACATTACAACAATCTGTAGCTAACTGGGCGTCTTATTTAAATTTCCATGAAACAAATTATATCAAGTAATTGTCTTTTCATGGCATTAAAGACAAAGTTATACTACTGATCAATAGAAACAAACTAGGTTCTCATAACCCAGCATTCTGTTAGCTGTACGGCAGCAGCAGCAGCACCATCTGTGCCACACAGGAGGCGTTCAGACATGGTATTGAGTTGTTGGTTACTCACATTTTAAAGCACTCAATGTACAATCAATTTAGATATATGCTTCATATATATATATATTTCTGTATATATACATATATATATACACACACACACACACACACATATGGTGGGAGTAAAAAGTGAGCCATTGGTCTCCCTGTGCTGATGGCTGGACTGTGTGTAAAAACCACACACAGAACAGTGGATGTGCCTCAAAAACCAGTAAGACAGAATATTTGTACCCAGTCTGACTCACTCTGGCTCTGTAGCAGGGTCACGACCTGCAACAGACATTTGTTCTTTCTTTCATACATTTCCTGACAGTTTCTCATGCTTTCCCTTCCTGTTTGTTAAGCCTTGTTTTGCACAGGACCAAAGTTGCTCTGTGTTTCAGATCACGTAAAGACCCATGACAGACTAATGCTCTCAACATTGTATCTGTTTTGAAAGGACAAAGGATGCAAACATGCACGGCGTAGTTATGTAGTTTACCAGGCTGCTTTTCCACTCTGTAGCCTTGTAATAAGACAGCAGGTGGCAGGTGTAGGAGGAGGAGAAAGTAAACGTGTACCCCCGCTTCAGTCTTTCTGAACAGTTGAATTTGACTAAAGGATTAAGTGTCCAACATTAATCGTGGGCTAATCTTGTAGATTCAGGCAAGTGGTTTCTGAAAGTCGGTGCAGCTATAATTTAATCAGATAATGTCATCACAGTTTATAGAGCAAAATGGAAGGTTTACAGAGAGTTTGCTTTCACTTGATCACCTCCACACACACACACACACTGGGCTTTGTTTTCATACTGAAATCTTTTTCAATACAAAAGAAGAGCCAAATGTTGCATTTGAAAGAGACTAAGTGCCTGATGTGCTATAAACTGTATAAAGTCTGAGCTTATATAAATGCTGTGTTATTAATTAAATGTCAGCGATGCATACTTTACATCCACTCTGCGTGTTTGCCTAAACATAAAAATGTCCCATTTGTACTATGAGTTGGTTTAATAATGTTCATCATTTTATTATCTTAGTGAAATATGCCACATTTGCTCTCACTGTAACTACAGCCCTACTTCATAGTCGTAGTTAGTAGTTTGTGGGACAAAAGTATAAATATTTCATGGCAAGTAAATAATTCAACACCTGTGTATTCCTCTGTGATTCGCTACCAGCTCTGATCCAGTCACTTCAAGACGTCTTTTGTGGATGGAGAGCCCCTTAGCCTAAATGACACTTGGCCAAATAGCACTTAAGCACATACTCAATATTTTAACAGGGCCATGCAAGGAAGCTGTGGAGTGGTTGAGCAGTTTAAAGCAGAACAGGTGGATTGTTCTTGGTGTGGAGGCTCAAGCATGAAGCTCTTATTAGTGTCTGAAGAGCTTTCTGCTCAGATCGAGATACGTTCACTCACAAGTGCTGTGATATAAGTAGACAATTATTATTATATACTAGAATCTGTATGAAAAAAGTATGCAAGTATATGCATTTTATAAAAATAATGCAAATCCATAGAATAGAGTAACAACGAAACAGTATTGTCCCACTGTTTAATGTAAGAACCTTATTAATCTGAAGTCCAAGGAATGTCATTGGGGCTATCGGTAGTTTTCCAGAATTTATTTACGTTATCCTGTTTTCTAAAGTCTAATCAAGTCATTTTTGTCATCTAAACTGCAGCAAGTGAAAGGAGAAAGTGGATGAAAAAGAGCAAATAAAACCCAAGTAGTAAGATAAACTAAATTAAAGCGTCCAAACCACACAAAGATACTCGACCATGATAACCCTACCATTCTAATATAGACTTTATCACTGTTTATGAGTGCATCAAGACACTGATGCCAAAGAACATCTGAAAAGAGCATCTGACAGGATGGCGATATTTGACGGCCCATGATGATGTTCATCAATTTATATTGTTGCCTTTGCTTTTCTTTAATGCTGTGGTACTTATTGCACATGAATACCTCGTTAAATAGGCCAAAATTGGCTGTGGGCCAGTGGGCACCCCTTGCTAACATTTTGGCTGGCCCAAAAGTGCGACAAGGACAAATGAAGCATCAGCAGTTCATGTCATATTTAAATAAAGCCGGACAAAACTAGACTAAGGACACATTTCTCTTTGGTTTCCGTTCTTCCATTTTAGCATAACAGCAGACTGAGCCTTCCTATCATTGAAAATGACAGTTACCAACAAAATCCATTGTTCTCTGAACGGAACACTAAAAGCACTAACTTAATGTGTTTGAGTGCATTTTTCTTCTGTGCCCTTCAATCATACGCTGGCTGCCAAAATTGCCATTCATTATAAGTTTGAAAAACACATGCTGTTTAAGTTAAACCTTCATGAATGTTAAAATGTGCAGTTTGTTGTGTTTGCATTGATTCAGCTTGAAGAAACTGTATTGGTAGATACACTCGTCAGCTGAAAAGGTCTGTGGTGCAAAGAAATAAACTGTTACTCAGCCAGTACTTGTAGGATTTGTTGACGCCATGAAAATATTTCTCGATATATCCCAGCGAACAGGTTGGCAGATTTTTTTTATTATTATTATAATAAAGCTCACGTCAGCTGTACCTTTTCTGGTCAAATTTACCAAACGGTAACCTGAGCTCTGCCAGAATCAGCATTGAAATGGTCATTGAAAAAGCTCTGATTAATGCTCTGTTCATGAGAAAATTAACTTATATACACTTCATTATAAGCCCGGCAGACCTCAAGGACCCAGACTTTTATGAAGCTGGGACCAGATGTCATCCAGCCACAGCCCCAATTAATCTTTGGGCCTTGTAACACGCCCCAAGAAACAAAAAAACAAAACAAAAAAAACTGATTGGGTGTGGAGGGCAGAGACAGTGAGTAGAAAGCGAGGGTGAGAGATGCTATCCGGAGAGCAGCCGGCCCTGGCGAGTCTGCAGAGGGTGAGATAAGAGGTGGGCGGCTGCGGCAGAGCCTGGGTCTCAGAGTGGAGGCTGAGGTTATTCATTGCTCTGCCGTGAAAGCTTGAGAAGATTACCCAGAGCCTGGTTGGCAGTGATACAAGGGGGGACAGGCAGAGGGGGCCCCCCTCTCACCCCTTTGTTCCCCATCCATCTGCTTGAATCTCACAATGGCTCATCAGGACCAAGTAGGGTGGAGGGGTGGGGCAGCGGAGGCTTGCAGAATGGGAGGAAGTGAGCGGGTGGGGTGGGGCTGAAAGGAGGAGGGGGCAACCTGCAAGACATTGGGAGGTAATGCGAGGCGGCGTAGGGAGAGTGTGGGTGAAAGGAGGGAGAGGTGGTGCAGGACGAGGAATGAATCCTGGTGCTTGTTGAGATTGAATGAATGGTGCTGCAGCTGACAAGCTCTGACAGACTACATTGGGAAGGGCTGGGGAGGCGGGTGTTCATATTGTTATTTCCTGGGAGGTAATGGGCTGGCAGCTCCTCTTCACTCTGAATAATCAGTACTTTGGTTGGACTCAGACACCACTTCAAACCATGATAAATACACCTCTCAAAACCCTCGTCACCAAGAGGATAGCATTTGTCTCTAAATGCCTTGACCACCATATTTATCTTGTTGAGGAATGATCAGATGATGAAGGGGGCTTTCTTCCATTACACAGGTAATTATAGGTGTTTTTGCAGAGGAAAAACACCAGCTCCACCTTTCTTTTACAGCAGGGGGCTTTACAGTTCATTACACTGATGGTGGTGAGGAATGGTTTTAAGGCTGAAATAGATCCAGTTTATTGTGGTCCGCGGCTGCCAAGGAAATGTTTATGCACAAATACATGAACATGCACTCAGCTGTTTGGTGCTTTAACATAGTTATTTGTTCAACATGGTAACAGTTTGCCATAATCTGCCACTGCACTTGATGATTCACTGCGTGCATTTGAGAGAGCAGGACTGCTGCAGGCCTTTCTCAGGGAAAGGAGGGCAGATTTTTTTTTTCATTCCAAGTGCAGCAGGATCTATTAATGGCTGTTCATCATGATGTAAGACTCACTGACTTGCTGAGATCCAACACTCTATTTCAGCCTTCATAACTAGCACAGTCTAACAGCATTTCTCTACCACAGAGACTGTAAATCTCCTGCTAAATGCTGCAGATTTGGAGCTTATGAATAATGTTTGACGAATTCAGTCTTAAAATAATTTATCTTCTTATACATCCCATCAAACCAGGTTAGATTTTCTCAGCATCTTGTCCCGGTACCCCCTCCTGAAGGTCTGAAGCTTGGGTCAACCCATCTTTTGATTGTCCTCAGTGTAACTAGTTCATGTGTGACTGTATGAATAGCTAGAGGCTATTACACTGCTGAATATGAATAGCAGACCAATTACTCTGGCCCAGATGGAGCTGCGTCCTCCTCGGAGAATGCTCTATCCTTGGCTAACACCCATGCACATGCACATGCACACACAAGTCCCCAGACCCTGCACTCTCTTGGTACTGAATTTAAGGGACCTTAAAAAAAAAACGAGGCACATAAATATGATGTTTAAACTGATATCAGTGTTGAACAACATTGTGGACCAACAGTGTTTCTTTTAATTGGTTAGCAGTGACAGACTCAGCAAAATAGCCATTTTAATACATGCAAACCTCAGAGGAGAAAAGTGCACAGTTTAAGCATTTCAGCTGAGCAAAATTGAGTGAACGGATGTTGTAGATGAGTCTCTCACAATCCCAGAGGAGCTTTTACTGGGACGCTCCCAAAAGAATCCAATCTCAAACCAAGCCAGTGTAGCTGGCGCTTGCACACACAGTGGACATATGGCCAATCTCCCATCGTCTGCTGTGCTATTTACGGCTCAGTAGTCTGTCATTTGTTTTGCCTTTTAGAAACCAGTATGACACCTGTTTGAATTCTCAGTAAAAGGCTTTTTTATGTCTGGGAGAAGGCTGTTGTCACTTAATCTTTCTCTCTACATCACTGATGATTGGCACTGTGGTTTTCTCATGAGATTGACAGTAATGTGTTTGTTTTTGTTGATGGAAATTTGTGCTCACAATGATTGTCAAACCAGCCATCAAAACTTGAAGAATCAGAGAATTGTTGAAGCATCCATGTGCATCTGGACATGAATGAAAGGAGCACTTAATTTTCTCTTTACACACAAACAGCACATGTTCAGCGGCACTATAAAGAACTGCTGACTGGCTGGAATAATCACCACTGCGTGGTCCATTATCTCATCTTCGTGCTATACTACACAATTAATGTTTAAAACCTGGGCTGGGTGAAGGGAATGGAAACTATAAATAATGGGAAGACCTAAACTACTTAAAATTAAAGGCACACATTTAATCAATAGTAGCACTATTAAGTTTAAACTGCACCTATTCTGCTCTATAATCGTTATTTATCTTACACCAGGCCTTTGTGCAGCTCTGCACACGGTCCACCGTCACTGAAACAAGGTGTTTCAGATGCCCTACTTTTAAGCCAATTTTCTTTTGATTGGCTGAGCTTCACAAACAGAAGGTCTGAGCAGAAGGTTGCTGTATCTTCTGTACTCACAGCCAGGGCTATGTGCCTCAGGTGACCAAATTAGAAATGTGCCCTCTCAATGACATCATACCGAGAGTATGAGTAGAAAAAAAACGAGCTTTTGGCTCTCAGGGATTTTTTTGTACATACTCTGACCTCATTATTTGAAACAGCCACGTTTAATATGAGCATCCACATCTATAACATCATATATATGACAGAAAATAAACAAAAGCACTGGAGTGTGCAAGTGTCTGTTGCTGAAAGGCGCTAATCTACAGTGGTTGGTGGTAATGCTGCAAAAACTGCAGCAATGTACCATTAAAATTTACAGGGCTTATAGCTTCCACAGTGTCTAATAACCTCCACCTACCACCAACCTGACAGTTGCATCAGCAGATAGGGAGCGAGGCATGAACTGAATGTTCTGTGAGTGCACCGGTCAAAATCAGAAGACATACCTGCCATTTCCTTCAAGATAGTCACCTTTTAAACACTCTTTCAAGCTAAAAATAAATAAATAAATAATAATAATAATAACCACAGCAAGGAAAATGTATTAAACAAATCTTTAAGTGTCAAAAAATGGAAAGCCTGCTCCTGACCTGATGTACTTTCTTCAGTCTTGGAGACAGTGGGGACTACCAGTGTAGATTGATGGTGGTCTCTGGTTTGTCTCACCATCTCATTTCATTTGATCATCCTCAGTATGAACGCTGGGGTTCCTGCTGCCCGTACATTGTGCTCCTCTCAGATTAAGACACATGGATAGTGACTACACAGCTGCAAGTGGCTTCAATGCATGTGCAAGTGTTGATCCCACTTGGCACCTGTTGCATGACAATGATGCACTTTATATTTGTGCAGCGTGAGCAGTCTGAGCTTTTTAATCAGCTAATTAATGTGAATGTACACTTTTGAGCTGCCTGTTAGTGGTAACAGCATGTGTCTTCTGCAACTTTTATGTGATGACAGCAGTTTGGTGAATGTGATTTAATATGTTTATTTCCAGGATGGCGCGGCGACAAATATTGAAATAAACAAATTCATGTTAAATATTCAATTCTACTATTACAAGAACAGAAAAGAGAGGTCTTCTAATAAACACTTGTTCTTTTTGATATAAAAGGTATTTAACTTTTCTCACTGGGAAACGCACTAAAAACTTAACTTGTATTTTTATTGCCACTGAGACAATAAGCTGTGTTGTGTTAGTGTTTAAATCCCAAAAGTGAAGCATTTTATTATATACAGATTCGATTGTGTTTTAAACATACTACAGCAGGTTTTAATTAGTACATTATTAATATGTACAACAGACAGCATTTTATATAAGTAATTACAGCTTCTGTTCAGTCACTCTACATACTATCAGGGCTTTTATGTGTGTGTGTGTGTTTGCGCGCGTGTGTAAATATAATAAATAGCCACCTGTGGGGAATTTCAGCTCAGGTCAAAAACCTACACGTTTTATGCTGATTTGTGTTTTTTAGACTCAGCATATTTTAATCCCTGGAACCACAGAGCATTTAAACCTCCATGTAGGGAAATAAAACATTTATTTTACGAGCCACTGAGTTCCTTGTTTTCCTTGAAGGTTTACCACCAGGAACAATATAAATCAGCACTGCTTAATGGGAAAATTTTAATTTTCACTGAGTTTATGAGCAGTTGTTTGTATCCTTGGAAGAGACTTGTTTAAATAAAACATGAAGAAAATGTAATTTAACAGTTTAAATGGATAAATATGAAAAAATTAAAGAAGGAGACGCTGTCATAGTAAGAGCCCTGCACACAATCTTTATGCTGACAGTCAGACGGTAAGTAATTGATTCACAGAGGACTGTGCTACGTAATGTTATCCCTGTGGCACTCGTTGGGTTTGAGCAGAGGCTGAAGAAATGAATCATGTTTAACCTTACGCTTGCGCACCCAATCAATAACAACAGTTTCACTTTTCTGCTTTTAATGATCCTTTCCTTCATTAATTTGTCATAAAAAAATCTTCATTCTGGGATCAAAGGTTGTTTCTACAGGATAACAGATGTTTGCTTTGAGGTCTCTGGGCCATAGGAGGCAAACGCATCTTTTGCAAATGTGCTGAAATGTCTTCCTCTTCCACTAGCTGTAAATGCAGGAGACAGCCACAGGAGTGCTGCACCAAATAGAAGAAAGGAAAAACAGGAAGGACAAAATAAACGATTTATGTTAGGCATAAGGAAGGAAACTGTGTAGCTGTGTAGAAAAAAAATGGTGCATCTTGACCATCTGTATGCTTTGATCACTGTAACTACAAAGATTTGAAAATTAACAGTGGTTATGCAAGACAGCACTGCACTCGTATGATCGCACTGACAATGGAAACATAGGGATGTTTACCAAAGAGGTTAAGCAAATTAGTGCTACAGGTCTTCTCTGATATGACACCTTCATCAATATTAAAAAAAAAAAGCTGTTTCTCAAAATGTTCATACTTACACTTTTTGGGGGCATCTACACTACCAAGTGCAGTTATATGACAGTCTCTGTGAGTACATAGTTAGTTTAGTTTAGTTTATTACGATCGCCATTAGCTGCAACAATGCAGCAGCTACTCTTCCCGGGGTCCTCAAGTGGTGCATGTGGCGCACTGCTCCTCACTCGCTGGTTGCCATCTTGCGCTATGTAGCGATCAGCCGCCATTGCTAGCCCTAATATGTTTTCGATTTTGGTGAGCTATAGGTTCATGTCATTTCCTGTTTTATTTTGCAACGCTTTGTTGTCACTTCCACTTCCTGTTACTGTTAGTTTTCCTTGCTTTGTATCTGTGTGAATCTTTACCTACTTTGATGCACCTGTTTGCAATTAGCCAGTCATTTATTTAACTGTTATCTGCAAATGACACTGGTTATCATCTTATTTGTCATCTTATGTACTAATATCAGCTGGTACGGTGGTGCATCTGTATTTCACAGAGTACCTTACAATCAGTTTAAGTTGTGCAGTTTTGATACAACAGTTAGTCTCTGACATTGGTTAAAGCAATTCAGTTCACAAAAAATGAGGCTACTATCAGCAGATACCAAAATCCAGGATTTATATTTGGTATTTTTATGTTTTAAATATTAGAATTTTAAATTTAGTGCCTTTAACTAACACAAAATGAAAGTGATACTGCATGCTAATCATTAATACCATCTTTGCAGATATGTAATGTTGGTCAACATGCCTGATCTAAACTGATCGAGATATTCAGCTGATATATAACTATGCGTATTTTAAAACAGCTAGCGTCCAACCATTTTTGCGCCTCTACCTTTACTGTGTTTAGCAGCAATAGCTATAAACTTATCTCACACACTGAGTATTTGCATGTTCCAAGTGCATGAAAGTATATGCAGCCCACTGACATATTTCAGCATCTCACACTTGAAATTAAGTTTGAAAAATAATGGCAATTGACAATTACAGTTAGAGAAGTCCTGCGTCATCACAGTATTTTTATAGTTGGTGTATTAGTAATTTAACTTGTAGTCAGTTTTCATTTAAAACTAACCAAAACACCACAGCTAAAGCCACACTGTGAAGCTAAACCTAAAACAGCAGAAACTAATGTGATCTGCAGAACTTTTATGGAGCCTGATAATGAGTAGAAAGTTGCATGCTGAGAAGAGCTTCCTGTCCTCCTCTGCATTTGGATGATCGTATGGCCACCAGCGCAGGAGACATACTGTAGCACCACAACCTGTTATGAAGGGCACCGGATGCAAAGCTCAGGTTTAGTGTCACCCTCAGGCCACAGAGTGCTGAGTCAGTCGCCAGTGACAAGGTCTCTTCGCCCTGCTTTCACCCTGACAGCTGAATTATTCATTAAAGGAAAGGAAAACACAGGGGACCCTGCTAATTTCTCAATGGGATTGTTGGCCGTCCTCACAGTGGGCTGTCCAATGAAAAGACGAGCTCTCAGGGCCAGTTTAAAATGATCTGTGACTATTTTACTCAATATATTTATGAAATGGACATCGCCGGCTATCCACACAATTAAAAGTGCTCCCAGTGACTCACTGACTTGTGGCAGAGCGGATGGATCTTGTGTTTGCTGAACTGATATGGCATTAGCTGCTTTCAAGGACACTGAATGGTGATGTGTGGGAGTCTGAACCAGCCCCTCGCAGATTTATTGAGTGCACTCACACCATGGGATACATCCAGCATCAG
>VURO01049357.1:15255-46463 GCA_015108175.1 Pelvicachromis taeniatus | reverse complement strand
TTTGGGCCCCGTTTTTTTTTTTTTTTTTTTTTTTAAAGGTTGGGGACTTTGCCAGTTGTCGTCATCGAAGAGAGTGTGTCTGTGTTGGTGTCCTTTCATAACTGGCAGTGGGCCACTGAGGCACGCAGAGGTTAACTTAGCATATGACATTCTCCCCAGCACTGAATCCCCATAATGAACTAAATCACGTTAATGTGGGAGCTTACAGGGAGAGGGGGCACCAGTATACATACAACAATCGGCTGTTTTTCCATCTTTAACTATTCCACTTACACAGCAGCAGTGCAGGCAAAAGAAGGATCAATAATCTGCATGATATAATGAAGTAAATCGTTAAAGTTTTTTAAAACCCTCATTAGTTGCAACAAAACGAGTAACAAGTCCTTTGATACCAGTTAAAAGGCAATAATTTTATACACAAATGTTATATTTTGTTTTGTCACAGCAGAGCGATAAAAGCAGGAAACCATACAGAACAAGGCAACGGCACAACACATGCTTCCTTTCTGGCATCAATCAATTATTCATAATTTTCTTATATATTATGTACATTAAATATGAATAGACCCAACACAGAGCAACCCTGGATCAGGTTATGTATCTGGAAGGTTCAATATTTACAAGGTCAGTGGTATCAAAAATCATATTCCTGTGAGCTCTTTGGAGGCCGATGTTATTCAGTGTAATGCCTCTAAGAGTCACCCGGTAAAGAGAAGCTTTCCACCCTCCAGATGAAGGCTTCAAATTCATTCATTAGAATAAAAAAGTACAGAGTGTGGTTTCACACACACATTTGTTTCATTCTGATTGGAGATTTCAGGTCAGCAGTTTGCACAGGGTGTGATTTCATGTGGTCTGGTGTTCAAATGTGCTGATGCACATGAACTTAATCAGAAGAGTTTAACATGTGCAGAAGAGATTAATCTGTCCTGCATTCGTCTTCCTCAAAGGCTACCTCATCTCCTTCACGTGTCTGATCAGCTTCCAAAGATGGATATCTATGTATCTATAGATCTATATCTATGTTACTTTGTGCTCTTTATACCTAAAGAGTTTGCTTTAAAAGAATAAAAAAGAAACAGTTCTGCAGACGACCGGCTCGGCTTCAATGCTGCAATGTTTTTGGAAAAACCAGGCACATGCTTCCACACGCATTAACATCAA
Source organism: Pelvicachromis taeniatus (assembly GCA_015108175.1). Lineage (NCBI taxonomy): Eukaryota > Metazoa > Chordata > Actinopteri > Cichliformes > Cichlidae > Pelvicachromis > Pelvicachromis taeniatus. The sequence goes on along the minus strand of VURO01049357.1, from coordinate 45,299 downwards.
GTAAGGTGGAGGAAGGTGAACGTAAAGAAAGAACTCAAGCTGAACTGTTTATATAATGTAACTTTCTTTTAAAGGTTTATTCCCCCCTTTGAAAACCTGCTATAATGTCTGTTTATTCTTATTCTCATTGGATGAAGCATTTTTATTCTGCGTTTCTTTTTAATCGTTTATTTACCAATATCAGCCAATACCGAATATCAGAATCCACGTAGACTTTTAGCTTGTGTATTAATACACAAGCTAAGTGTGTATTAATACAGCTGTATCGCTGTTTAACATCAAGTGTGGATAAATGAAATATAGATCATTAATTCTTTCCATGTTAACCTCCTGAGCTGCATAAAATGTTACAAGTGCCAGTGGGATGCAAGAGCCCTGGCCTTAGAGAGTGAGATTTCCAGAGTGGAAATGAGTTGAAAACTCCTGCAGAGGTTTAAAATATAGGTCATGGGTTCTTGTTTTACCTTTCTAATATAGAAAGCAGCCATTCAAAATGTCACATATTTAAGGATAGCATAACTTCCTGTCATGATCATTTGTTCTGCTGCACTGCTTTCCTCACTCAATTTCAAAAAAGTAAGGCAGTCTGGGTAAAACACATACAGGAGTATTTAATGCTAAAGACATTCAGCGCCACCATCTAAAGGCTTTTCTAATGTTCTCAGAGAAGATATGGTGCTTACAAACAGTCATTTAATGCAAACTCAGCAGGAAATAAAAATCTGTTGTTAAAGCATGTTGGAAAGACTGAATCTTTTTGTCCCTTTTACCTCCGTTTGTTTTCTTCTTTTTTTAACTTCATGTATATCTTTACATCTGGTTATCGGGAAGATAAAAGCCTCAATATGCTAATTTTATTAGAATGTACAGATCTAAGTGCTTCCCCCCCCCCCTGGCTCTGTTTACACTAATTACACAGCGAGCATCTTGCCACGTAGGCTTGTCAACATTTCCACTTTAAATATCAGTTTCATGACCACAGAGCGAGTAAAAGAAATATACCTATGAGAGCAAAGGTTCCAACATAACCAAAACCACAAATCACATATTTTCTATAACCTCCTCCTCCAGAAACATGCATGCACACAGATAGATGCCGACCTGCACGCAGGCACTTGCAGCCACAGCCACACATCCTCACAGCAACAGATGGACGGCCTTGAGGCAGAGCCTGGGAGACTTGTGTGAGGGGTAGAGCTGCCAATTGATTGCTAAGATCAGGTGCGCGTCTACACAAAGGCACCTCCTGCTCTTTTCAAGTATCAGAGTTTGCTAGCCTCAGGACAAATGGAGACACAAAACAACAGTGGCATCTGTGGCAGGTAATGATCCCCCTCACCAAAAATCTGGATAATGACATACCTCGACCATTTGTTGCAGTTAAAATCACTGTTGCTCATTCTGAACTCCACGTGTGTCCTCCAGCAACATGTGCCGGAGCTGTGAGAGCGGCTTGGTCGAGTTGCAGCCATACATCAGCAGTCAGCCAGCGCTGGAGTGGCGCCAGAGAGAGCAGAGCCGGATGAAACGATTTCAGCTTTTATCTGCTGCTGATCCAACCTGCATGCATAAATTGGGCTGCGCACACTGCATAAGGGTCAAAGGTGGATTAGAGCACACTGCATCAGCTAATGACCATATTACTGTTCTCGCAGTTGGTTATGCACATTTTCTGTTGTGCTTCCCATAACCCCGCAACATAGTTATATTGTTTTGTTCTGCAAAAGGTCAACAGTTAGTTTAAAGCCGAAAAGTAAATGAATATTCATCCCCTCTAAATATGGATTTTTGCGGATACCGTATATCTTCCTTTAGTAGCCTGGGCGCTTATTTAAAAAATGATCCGGCCGGCCCGGTGTTTAAAAGAGACGGTTGTTGGAGAGCGGCTCTTATTCCCTTCTCAGACAGAATTGTCACAGAAGTGAGAGGAAAAGTCCCTCCGCGCTCGGGTCGAAGGTCGCCCGGCTACTATTGCAGACCGACGTCTATTTGTTGTGACATGTTTTCAAACCAGCGTTTATTAGAAACCGGCATTTAAAAAGAGACAGGCTAATAATGAAAGCTATACGGTAACCATACTGGTTATAGGTGTAGAGAAAAGTTTGAACTGACCTAGAGGAACTCAACTTTATCAGGTTTTTGAGTTAAAACTGTTTTTTGACTCAGATTAACTGAGATGACAAAGCAGAGTTAAGTTATAGGAAAGTTTTACACCTACGTGTCATTAGGGGAAAGTTAGGAAAATTAGCTATTAAAACAAACCGTCTGCTTATTCTGTACAGCTGGGCAGTTTAACATGGAAGTCTATGGGGCTTGACCCACTTTATTAGGAGTAGATTATCAGTTCATCCACTGTCAACGAACAACCTGTTTTAGCTCCCAACCTCGCGGTTCAAACAAGCTTTCATGTGATTGGCTGCCCATTGTAAACAGAAGGTGTAAACAGCAGGTGGGAGGGATTTATGTGCTCAGAGTCAGAGCTGTGATTGCTGCTGGTGCTCCCAGACATCAAACAGCCAAAGGTAAGAAAATATATATATATATATCTAAAACTGGGGTTTTTTTTGCAGTCTGAATGGCTTTTGGCTCACAGAGGTTAGCTGTACATGTATTGACCTTATGTATAATATTTGTAACAGTGTATGTTAAACAGAAAATAAGTATGAGCATAATACGTCCAGTTTAATTTCTCATTGGAAACGATTAATATTCTTCACATCAGACTAAATAAATTCCAATACTATAAATACTACTTCCAACAGTTAAGGATTTTTCAGATATTAAAATCAAAAGTAAAATCTCTCCACCACCTAAATGACTCTGCTTGAGCACACCAACTCATTCGATATGTGCTCTTAAACTATAAATATCAGATTTTTTTGCACAAAATATTTTTGGCTCGTTTGAAGATAATGTATCTGTACTTGAATGTACCTGAACAATGTGTAAAAGGAACAAGAATTGCATGATTGGTTCAAATAAAGTGAGCTGAGCCTTTGAGAATTGTGATTTTCATTTGATGTTTGTGCCAAAGTAAATAAGAATAACTGTGCAGGAGTTATTTTAGCTGCAGAATCTGGCTGAAACAGGCAAATGGCTCGATAACAATCACACTGTTCCCAGAGAACAATGCACACGCCAAACAACAACGCACATGATGACCAATCTCCACCTGACTGTGAGTGATCCCATGTCATGTTTCCCCACAGTGCCTGTGTGGCATGGCTGGGATGAGCTCGCTGCTACCCCTGGATTCAAACATCAACCAACAGGGTCTCCCCTTGATCCCTTCTCCTCTGCTTTTGCTTTAGTAAACACGATAATAGCAGTGCTGTGTTCATGTGGGCTCCGTGTTAACACTGTGGCTGTCAAAGGCCATCATGCCCCTTCAAAGGATGATGGCTCTCTAAAGTGGGCTCTCTCGGTAGCAGCCATTTTCCACTTGACTGGCCCCACACACGAAGGGGGACTGGTAGCCCCTAGCAGCTGGGCTCGACTGGTCACTGGGGGTGGGGAGAAGGAGATGAATGGGTTGGATGTAAGGGGAGGGAGCTAATGGTAAGAAGAGGAGGGTGTCTATATGCATCAAGAGGTGTTTTTAGTATTTTTGTCCCAAAATATACCCCTTACTTTACCCTCCAAAACACTCCTGAAAATGTGCTTACAACCCAGGTGTGTTTATGCACATAGGATGACCTGCTCATTGTCAATTTCCATCAAATACCTGACTTACATTTGCAGGCACTGGAACTGGGATAAAGTGCTATTTTGCATGTCAGCTGAAATATTTTGTTGCTCGGCAAAAACCTGGCATATCGCTTGCACTCCTTAATGAGAAACAGACTGCCAGTATCTCATCAGGAACCGGGAACCAGAGCCCATTGAGATGTTATGATATGAATGATAATTCAGCAAGTGTGTTTGCTCGGCTATATGGGCTTTGTGTCAACACTCTGGGTCCAGCCAGGTCTCGCTCGGGACAGAGAGAGCAGGATGCATTTTCATAAATCATTTCTTGACACCAAATCAAGGTTATGTGGTTGGCAGACTGTAGCCTGTAAATTGCCTTTGCATTGACAATGCAAAGGCCCTCCACGGGGATTTAAGTAGTTCACTAGCTATTTATGGCTGGAAAATTAAGATGACCTTTTCCCAAAATGTGATGATGGTGCTTTCAATACAAACTAATGTACAGAAGAGAAATGCCTTATCATATATTGGAAGTGTAAGCCATTCATTTAAAAGCCGCATGCACGGAGACCAGCCTGCTTTTGTTACTCATGCATGATGCACTGGCTCTATACTGCCCACAGTGTAGAGGTAATAATTAGCTCACTACAGCAGGGTAACAAGTTTGCACCCCCGTCCTGCTGTGCAGCACTGTAATTGGTCCCCTCATGTGGCACCGTCGGGCCCCAGAACAAAGGGTTCCCAGAGGGGGAATCTATGCTGACCTATGCTGAACCTTCCACAACAATGACAGGCAGGAAGCATTTACATATGCTGACAGACTTGTCTCTTCCTAGGGTGGAGTGCTAGGCACTTCATTAAAGCAACATCAATACCTGCTGATAGAAAACGAGGAGTGGGCCCGTGCGCATCACTGTCTGTTCTGAGACACTATAGTGAAATGACATAGGGCTGTCACATCCAATTTCAAATAAATGGACAGCATTTATTAAACAGAGTGTGTGTGGAAATTGATGGGGGAGAAGCTGTGAGATGCTGTCAGAGCCGTGCTTGTCTGCATGCATCAGCAATTGGTTTGCCCACAAGCTGTTCACCTGAACGTCAGCTGCCAAAATCTGTCAGCCCCCGGGTGCACCCGAGCACATTTCCACACTTTCTGAGCATTGTTTTTGTTATTTTTGACCTAAAAAAAGCAGTTTACGCTCTTTCTCTGTGGCCGTGCTTCTGCGTCGTGTCTCGTCACAGAAGGCTAACGTGCTTTTCAGTGAACGCTGAAGAGAAGCGTGTGCAAAGTCAGATACAGGTGACATATCTGTCGATTCAGCAGCCACGCTGCAAGAGTGCAGGTGGTTCCATCCATTCATTGCATCATGCTGCTGTGAATTCATTCTCTTATCCCGTTAAAGGAAGGGTAAATCCTCCTTCCTTTTGACACGCTGCTCATTTAGTTGAGAGGCACAGTGGCTGGCTGGAGGGAGGCGAGCCAAGGGGGTGCTGTGGTCGTGGTAGTGGTGGTGGTGGAGTCGAGGAGGAGGGGGAATCTTTGGGAGGTGTCGACCTGAGCAGATGGACTTCTCAGTTGCGTAGTAAGTGGAGTCTTCACACGGCAGAGACTGCAGGATCTCACAGGACCGGGACGCAGCATCCAGGTGGCCACAGCCCCTCCTGACCAGCTGGAGGAGCGATGGGACCATCTGACACTCGGAGGAAAATGATACACTTCTCTTTGCTGCTTTGTTTTGTCTTGACACAAAAGCCCAGAGCCAATCAAGGAATTTAGCTAATGAAGCGTAGAGAAAATCCTCTTGATTACATACAAGCATTCAAGGTCACATTAGTAACGAGAGAACAGCGTTTGCACTGTCTTCAGGTGAACACTTCTACTTAGTAATCATGCTCAGATTTTTTTATTTCAAGACAAAAACAATAAATCTCATGTATTGTTTGACGTGATTAAGATTTCATACAAACTCGTCCTCTAAATCTGCATCAGCAACTGACTGCAGCGATTTCTGCACAGCTTACACGTACTGCAATGTAGATTCAGCAAATCCAAGTGAGAAAGTCCCATCTGTGCTTCTCCTTCACTGATCCTGGGCCCTGCAGGCTATGTAGGGCTAATTGTGGCCCCATTTTCCCTTCCTTCTCTTTTTGTTTTTACTCAGTGTCGGGGTCAGGGAAGCTCCCAAGTGACCAGCGGCAGGAGCAACAGCCATCGGCCCCTGCTGAGCATCAGTAATTAGAGCCCTCCTCCACTGCCCTGGCTTTCCCCCCCAGACCCAGGCCAGGGAACCTCTCGCTTTCCTTCTGAAGGGCATGGGGGGCAGAGAGGAGGAACAGCTGCTGATGGAAAACCGCTCTGCGGTTCCCATCGATGACCAGCATCCGTCCATACTCCTCAGAGGATTTGCACCGGCATCTTTAATAGGAATGATGGGATCACTGTATGTCTGCTTTCTCATGGCTGCTTATCTTGCCTCTAAACACTAGTTGATGTTTATCAATGAAAGGACATCTCTGTGCGTGAAAGGCCACGTTGCAAGACTCACACATTCATCATTGGTATAATAGTAAGTGGACAATAACACTTGCTAGACCTCTAATGAAAATACATTTGTGATGGTAATATTTTTTCCTTTAATTAAAAATAACAGTGTTGGACTGACCAGCTTTCTCAAATTCTCCACATAATATGCGTGAATTGAGTCCTTGGATCCAGAAGGATATCTGGGCCTGGATTAGTGGATCAGTGATATTTTTCTGAAAGCATCAAGACATCACCCAATTCATCTCTTTTTAGTTTGATGCATTTGTGAGGAAATGGTGCAAAATGGCAAATTTTTGCACCATTTGCTCACAATGATTTTTAAAAATCCCTGAAAAGATTCCTGGACTAAGATATGGATCCAGGGTTAGTTAGACAAGTTAGTCTATCCATGCATAACCTTTTGAACAATCCTGACTGACACCCTAAACCAATTAACTGATACTTGTCCATTTTTAGGGGTGCAAATTATTTCAGTAGTGGACAGAAACATTAGCAGCACCAATATATCATTGCAAAAACACCCACTAGCAGTGGAACACCGCCATTCAAAGTCCTGCTTAATACCTGAATTAAAAATAGGCCCAGTGACTCATATATAATTATGCATCATAACACTGATGCAACAGTGTGTAAGCAGTGTTTTACTGTTTTAACTTATCCAAGTGGAGCCAAGTCATCTTATCTTATTAAATGTTTAGATACATGAGATCCTACCTACTGTAAGGGTCTGCTGCTGAGAATGAACATACATGTGAGGGAAAGCAAGATAATTAACTAGAGAGAAAGGAAGGAAATGATTCTGCAACACAAATATGTATTCAGCTTTAAATATTTCAGGTCCATTATCTAAACAAAACCACCTGAAAAGCTATGAAGGGAAGTCGTTTGACTTTGACCTGACCTTACTCACTATACAGTGTTATTTAAGAGTCTCACCAAGTCTCTTGGGTGGAAGTCATGGTTTAGTCATTCATCATATTTTAAATGCTAGTCACATGTTTATTCTTTCAGATCTCTAAAGTAACTTTAGTAAATGTAATAGACTAAAAAGTACAATATTTTGTTTCTCATGTGATTTAGTACAAGTCTAAAGTAGGATAAAATGGAAATGTGTAAATATCAGTGCCCAAAATTGCAGTTATTCAAACTTCCTGAGTAAATCTACTCTACTTGTTTAGATCCAGAAAACAATATGATTAAAAACAGCTAAAAACAACATAACCACAACAGTTTTCATATTTTCTGCAGGACTGTTTACAATGGCTAGAACTGCATTGGTCCTGGCAAGAACATCCTGCTGATTATATCAAGATGTCACTAGTAGTGTGGTACTATAAAAAAGACGTCCATGTCCTGTCAGTCTGTCCATCATCTCCACAGATAATAAAATGCATCAACCACCTGTTTTTATGAGATTTTCATTTTATACATGGGTGATTTAAAAAGCAAAACATCCTGCATAATAGCTGCATAAATATGAGCTTTCAATCTGTTTAACCCCTTTTATTGTTTCGAGCACCCAGTAAACTGTATTTCATGTAGAAGGATTTGTGGTTACTCAGTGACTGCAGATTGTGAACCGACATGTCTTAAAAGAATGCTTGTGCCATCTAGTGGCCAAATACTGTAACAGTTTCATAAATGGACCGAGCAACTTTTTGAAAGAAAAGTATTCAATCAAACAGCTGAATACCACAGTAAACTTCTTAAGTTTATTTACAAGTCCAAACATAATTTAATCAGCAAAAATTGCAAAATTTAAACTAGTTGTATGTCTGGAAAAAGGTATAAGCAGCTGAATTCACCTCTGGAGCTCATTAGCAAGCATGTTGGTTTTGCTAGCTCAAAGAAAAAATGTAAAAATGACATGTTGTGATGTTTTGAAGGACTATGTCATGAGTCATGTGAGGGGGAATAAGTTTTCACAGGACTCTCTGAAGGGCTAAGCACACCTTTACTGCTACCACACGAATTAAGATGATGAGAAGCAGCCGGGTGCTGCTAATCAAATGCAGCAAGTGTGACCACCCCTATAAAAGCTAATGTTTTGGCAGTTTGCTGGTCTGGAGCATTCAGGTGTGTGTTAGCGCAATGCCACAATCTTCCCAGCAATGGATGTCCCAGCACATTTACCCCAAGGTCAGACTGCAATGCTCAACGACTGCAAAAACCTCAAGAGCTACATCTCAGACTTTACAGGCCTCAGTTGGTATGTTAAATGTTAACGTTCGTGACAGTAAAATATTAGAAAACAACTGCACAAGTATGGCCAGTTGGGAAGGGCTGCCAGAAGAAAGTCTCGTCTCTCTAAATTGAACATGGCACCACAGCTTAAGGTTGCAAAGTTGCAATAAATCACAAGACTTCTGGAACAATGTCTTTTGGACAGACGAGATCACAGTGGAGATGTTTAGCCACAGTGCCACATTTGACATAAATACCATTTACCATATCAGCACAAACACCTCACTCCAGCTGTCAGCATGGTGGAGGGGTGATTATATGGGCTTGTTTTGAGGCCACAGAACTTTGCACTTACTGAGTCAACCACAAATTCCTCTGTACACCAAAGTATTCTAGAGCTAAATGCAAAGCCATCGATCTGACACTTAAAGTTCGTCCAAAAATGGGTCATGCAACAGGACAACAAGCACATCCCAAGCACAGCAGCAAATCTACAAGAAAATGACTCGAAATTAAACAATCAAGGTGTTGCAAAGTCCAGGCTTCAACCTGATTGAAATACTGTGGGTTTATGAGCTGTAATAAAGAGAGTAAAAAGGTCATATAGAAAACTATTACTTTCAGTTATTTCCTCTGAAGTGGGTCATACAAACAACTGAATCATAGAGTGTAGTCATGAGAGCGCTATTGATCATTTAATCTACATTTCAGCAAAAAAAGATTAAATTAGTGAGACATCCCAAAAGTCTTTAGCTCGTCATCAGTTCTGTGGTCATAGAGGGCACTCGGTGTTGCAGAAGTCTCCTGACTTAAAAAGCTGGAAAATGTTAACCAGCGGGAACATAATGACAGAGCCCACTAGCGAACCCATCTGTGTCGCAGCTCCACACCAGACCAAAGCGTTGTGGCTCCGGTCTCTCAAGATGACACCCACCATGACTTTGACATAAGACAATGTTCCAGTAAAGAAGAGCCATGAGAGCACCTAGTGAGAGCAGGACAAGAACACAGACTCAGCAGCTCATGTGGATGTTAATCGTTATTTTAACAGTGTTTGTGGTTGAAAAATAGACCACGATTTCACACTAACTTATGATAAGTTAAGTTACAAGTGAGCAGAGTTTAACGCTCAGGACGTTCATGAAGGAGGTTTTGTACTTTTGTACACACCTCTCTTAAAGAACATGCTTGTGTTTCACTCACGATTATCGCCTCTCCCGCTGCAGACCCATGAAGCAAGGGACAGGGACTCATAGCTGCCATGGCCATGTTATAGCTGCCAAATCCCATCCCCACCACCGCCAGAAGGCTGAGAAAAGCCAGCGACCTGGGCACAAAAGACGTCCGTTATCAGCAGCAGTTAGTTAATGTCTTTGAATCCAAAGTCAACTTGTCTTTCAGATGAATAATTCAATGGACCTTGTGCCCAAGCAAATATTTGAGTGATAGTGGTTGGGAAAAAAAACTTGTTAATAATAACCAGATGCCTGTAAGCACACTAAAGCAGAGTTTGCTTGCTGCATAGTAAACACTTTTTTTTCCAAAGAGCTTGCAAAAAACATGATGGGGGGATAAAATCCACGTAGGTTCATTTTACAATCTGACCTCCTTTTTGCAGGTGCTGTGGTAAGCACTGCTGCATCACGGTAAGGCGGGCCTGGGTTTTGAGCTAGCCAGCTTTCTTTCTTTGTGGAGTTTGCATGTTCTCCCCAGCTCTGCGTGGGTACTTCTTCCCACAGTCCAAAAACATGCATGTTAGGCTAACTTTTGATTGTAACTTGGGTGTGAATGTGCACGTGAATCTGTGACAACCCTGCAAATGACTGGAAACCTGTCCAGGGTGCACCATGCTTCTTCCCCTGTGACAGCTGGGATAGGCTCCAGTCCTTCCAGACCCTGAATTAGACAGATGAAGCCATAGCGGCCATCCTTCAGTGTCTGTTATATACTCTCCAGTTTCTATTGCAGATCAAGCTGTGGACCCATGACCTGCAGGCCAGCAGATCAGGCTTTATGAGTTATGGTGTTCAGTAAATGCATCTATAAACTATTTCCCAACATAGCAAATTGATCCACATGTTTTTGGTTTGGTACAGATTTTACGCTGCAAGCTTTTCCTGATTCAACCATTTATCCAGGTAAGTGACCGACTCAAGAAGTATATCAGCTTGTGACCCCCCTGAGGCTGGCTTTGTGTCTCCTCCTAGTCTGAAAAATGAAGCCATTGCAGAAGTGCCCTTTATTCCCTTTATTTATGACTTCAGTAAACAATTTTCTAATCTCTTTATGATCTTAGTCACCAGAAAGGCTGATTGAATATGATGTTCATGTTATGTTATGCTTCAATTCACTTTCAAATTTGAATAGGAATGAGAGTATATTTGAGGGTGTACTGTATGATTGAAAATATTTTACCATTTAAGTCTGCAGTGTCTCTCAGTTTTTCTACTTACTTGTCACATCCAGTTTAAAATAAAAAGATTGTTCAGCTTTACAACTGGACTAATGAGCAGTTGAAGGATTATTTTTCCATAATTCATTATCTCATGAAAAAGACTCAGCTCCAAGTGTTTTTTTTTTTAAACAGAAATCAGATTCTCCTTGGCTCTCTCTTAGCTTTTAAATGCGTGTTTCCACAGACTGAGAACTGTGGATGTTGTCCCTCATTTCTCACACTGGACAAGCATTAGGACGAACAGATGATCACAGGGAGTAAAGTCTGCTTCAGTGTTCATCAGGACACTTGAGTGTTGGTTTTAGACAGACTTACAATAATAAAATATTTTTACCTGTTCTGGATGAACATTGCAAGAGTACAGGCCACTGGGTTGGCCACTGATGCCAGAGCCGCAGACAGGTGATAGGCCAGGTTCCCGTATGGCATACAGGAGTATGTTTGCACAGAGGGAAGCAGGCCGTTGGTTGCAGAATTAACCCACACCACCAGAAAGTAGATGAAGGTCAGCTGGTACACGGAGTGTTTTGCCACCAGATGTCTGGCCTGGGCAACCTCCTCACCATTGTTTTTTACTCTTCCTCCATTTAGATCAGCCCCTGAGTTATCCAGATTGGAGCTGACAGACACCACTGTATCCTGCACAAGGTTCTCAGTGGACAGCTCGTATGTCCGAGGGAGTCTGTTCAGTGCAACAAAAGCAGTCAAGCTTACGCACATCATGGCTGCTAGGATGAAGAAAAACACTTCGGTGGAGAAGTTTGGGGGAAGATACTCCGTATGTAATGATCCTGTTTGGTTTCCTGCAGTGTCAGAAGAGTTGACGCATTTGGCCATACCCACACCCTGCCCTAGAGCAACTACTCCAGGAATGAAGCCACTTAGCCCCTCTCCAATATAATAAGTGGTGATGTATTTTGCTGGAAGCTGCATCATGAAAGGTAAGAAGGTAACTGAGGAAGTGCAGTCCACCAGAGAAAGGAAGAACGTTACGATAAAGAAGGCTGTGCTACGTGATGCCCCTATTAAAATCGTAGTCCTGTCCCAGAAGAAGGCAAGCAGGATGCAGGACAGGACACCGATGGAGAGAATGGAGTAAATGACAATATGCTCTTTAAGACACCCTGGGGACAGTTTGTGCGTCAGTGTGACCAGCAGAGGTCCCACGTTAGCCAACTGGATAATTATTGTCAGGTAGGACGGTAGATCCCAGCCTTCAGGGAGTGCGTTGACAATGAGCGGCAGCTCCACCCACAGTCCATTCACAGCCACCCAGGAGCCAAGGCCAAAGGCGCAGGCCAGAAAGTGGACGAGCAGAGCCATACTGCAGCTGGATCAGTGTGAAGAGGTCTGAGGAAATACATTAGTAATGATGCAGTCTTTGTTTTGTTATACAATATTTGAAATTTTAAAGAACCAAACAAAACATTACATATTTGTGTTTGTTTGTTTGTTTGTTTGTTTGTTTGTTTGTTTGTTTGTTTGTTTGTTTGTTTGTTTGTACTACCAATAAGATGACAGTGGCCCGCAGCTTATTTAGGTTTGAGACCCCCGGTCTATTCCCATGACTGTAGAAAACATCATTGGTCTTTTTCACATGATAAACCAGAGGGGGCATGAGAAGATTAATAAGACTAGAACGATGGAAAAATAAGATGCTGTTACATTTTTATTTATTTGTTTTTTTTAATCTTTGTCTCAATAATAATAATAATAATGTTTAATATTAAGCTCTTAGTAAGCTCTTGCATGTGTGGCCCAGGAATGCCAACCAAGTCATTAACGTTCTTTTAAAACAAATTATAACGACTCCCTAACCTTGACCTTTGACCTTTTACATACAAAATGCCATCACAGCCTAAGAGTTCTTGAGCTGTGGCCAAAAACTTGTTTTGTGAGGTTACAGCAACGTTGATCATTGACCACTAACATCTTTTAAGCTCATTCTTGAGTTAAAAGTAAACGTCACATGAAGAAATTCATTCAATTTCTTCCAAATATTGAGTTCATTATAACGGGACCAACAGACAGAGATCTCAGACTAAGACCTCTTCATTTGTACATCAACAGCTGGCAATATAAGTAAACTAGAAGCTAAATTATGTGACAAGCAGTACCTGTGGTCTCGCTTTCTACCACACTGTCAGCCATGCTTTCCTCACCTGTAGAGATATTCATGCCTGAGGTGTGTTTTATTGTTGTAGCCAGTAAAGCTGAAGCAACCCATCGCTACTTTAGTGAAATAGGTGGTATTTAATATTTCTGATGATATATTTTGTTTCTTTATTTCTTCTCATAAGAAATTTCCAGCAGTTAAAATAAATGTAGGTCCATGTTACAAATATAAATCAACATAAAACAGAAATACCTTTATCCCACTGATACATGATAACTCATCATTTCCACAGTGTAGTGCTAGTTAGTCATTACCCAAAATAAAAAACAACCTTTTCAGCATTAAGAAAAGTTCACACCTGCAGTGCGTTACACATGCTTCAAGTGGCTGATAAAGTTTTCACGTTACAAACCGCATGGGCCTGTCCATGCTCTCTTCCTCTTCACCTTTTCACTCTGTCTTTCTGCATGCTTGTAGCTTTCAAACTGATCTCATGATGAAATAAGTCAGAAGTCAGTCTTGTGATAAACAGAATTTGAAGAAGCTGTCACTAAGGTTGCTGACAAACACAGTACGGTGTAGTCAGTTGAGATAATGAGGTTAGAAAACAGAACTTACAGTGTTTACACGCACTCAGTACTGAGCTCTTCAGTAAATGCACTTCCTTTTAGAGACAAAAATATACTTACAAGTTGTTTTAATCCTTGGAGGCACTGAACAGGGCTTGCTGTCATCTTACAAAGAGATCAGTGACTGGTATTGTGTAAACACATACTGGTGGGACTCGTGTGGCTGCTGTGCAGGTCAGAGTCCACTCCAGCACCAATGATCAGCTCCATCAGATAACAGGGGGTAGTGTCTTCTTTTATTAAGGTCGTTAGTCTTGCGACACTTTGAGGAGCTAACACAAGAATAAATAAAGAATAAAGAATAAAGAAAAGAATAAAGAAAAGAATAAAACAATAATAAAATAAAAGTCATAATTGCTTTTGACTGTTCAAAAGCAACTACAGGAGGAAGTTGAACATCTGAGTAAGTTCAAGGATTTTCCCCAGTGTGAAGAAAAACAAGCCTCACCACCATCATCAGGTAAAGACACCATAGTGCCTGAAGAGAATCACAATTCAGCCTTCAGCATAATTAAACACAGACATAAAAGTTGTATTTTTCTGATTGAGTGAATTTAAACTTCCAGGATTAACTTTATATCTAGTGCGAATGATGAACAAGCCTCCAAAAACCTGCTTACAAATCACAATTCAATATATTCATGAGGAAATCTCAAAAAAGAACTCCTAATATCAAATTCGGCTTGTTTTACATGCTGCCAGTTTGCCAAAATATAGACAAGCTCAAAAGCAAGGCTCAGATTAATTGGAAATACCAACCTGTAGCTCAAAGTGAAACACTATATGAGGTTTATGGAGTCTTATATATACAGAAACATATTTCAGCCTCCATGGTCACATAACTGTTAAATATCACACCGAACTGATGAAATCAGATTAAGTCAGGGGAGCTACTACATTGCCCTCTACTGGTCACAAGTGTCAGATAAACTAGTGAGCTGCAGACCTGTGACAAATCAGCCTGTGCAAGACACTGGTGCAAAATTATTCAGGAAAAGTAGCCACTTCATTGTGTATATTTAGTACTAAAACATCATGGTCGTCATGTAAAACAGAGCCAGAGTACCTTGTTTTAGTAAACTAAGCTGAACTCACTAATGCTACAGTCACATTAGGGAAAACTGGAGACTGCAGCATGACCAAACCTTTTATGACTGTATTCGATCATCTTTATTCATTTATTTTAAAAATGATGATCTTTTTGCTTAGTCGTCATCAAATGAGATTGGAGAGTGAGTATGCAAACATTAGCTGAAAATATGAGGTGATCGTGTCGCGCCCGTCAGAGGATCCGGTTCAGCCAAATGGATGTCTTTAGAAAGCGCCAAACTGCAGTGAAGCTGCTATTTTCTTCTTTAAAAATAAAAAGGAAACTTCTGTTCCTGGACATGGAGAGGTTTAGATCTGATTCATAAACACATGAAATGTTGTTGGTGTTGCTTAGCTGCAAAAAAGTCCCTGTAGACTTATTGAAACATGTGGTTAAAGTCTTTCTTCAGACATTGTAGGCTGTTCTTCTTGTAAATGTAACACTCGCGTTTAAAGAAAGCAGATGTTTAGAGGGGTGGGCAATTTCATATAAAGACTATCATGCTGTCACTGACGTCACAGTGGTCTGCAAGTGGTCCGGAATATAAAGTGTAGAGCTGAAGATGGTACTACAGATCAGTAGCATAATGAATTTCAAAGTTACATTAACGTCAAGACCAAATTTCATAATAACAAATGTCAGAATTGTTGTGTTTTTGTTTGTTTGTTTGTCTGTCTGTTTTTTTTTTTATTCATCACAAGATAATGTTTTTGAAATGTCATTACAGTCTCTCTAAAATTAGAGCATCCTGATGGAGCAACGGGGAAAAGATCTTGGGATTAACAACGCCGGTAGGAGTCATCTTCTGCTGAACAAGGATGAATATTTATCAAATTAAAATTATTCTGTCAAATGAACCAAAATATACCAGTGCTGATGGTGGACTGTCTTATTTGGTAAACAGTATCCTTTGGGGAAGTGTCGACATTTCAGCTGGATTGATACAGTGATGATAACATCAGCAGCAAGAATAATACCATTCATAATAGAGCACTATCTTTATTTGTTATGTATAGAACACAGTAAAAAATATAGAACTAGTTTTATACACTTTGTAAGAAAATACAGGATAAATTGATAAAATAACAAACAAGTTAGCCAAGAAGATAGAAAAGGTTTCCTGGGGCTGGTTTTTACAGAGACCTGAAACCACAAACATGGGCGTGACCCTTAAAAGCAGTTAATAAGCATTTGAATTACACAGAGGAGGAAGTGTGGCCAGAGGCTACGAGATGACTGATGTGATGACGTCTGCTGGCTCTGTCAAAACTTGTACTGACATACTTACGTTTCACTTCCTGTTAGTGCAAAACAGTCAAGTGCGTTGTTTTATAACCGGCTCAGACCTGTTTGGTTGCCCGAGAGCACCACCAACAGTGACTCATTTTGACTTCTCATTGCAGAAGAGGATTTCATTAATAATAGCCTAATGATGACGATGTTTCCCTGTGCTTTCCCAGTGTCTCCGTGAAGCAGCACAATCAGTGTCTCACAACCAGTTCTCATAAAACAAAATTAGGCTTTTAGTTTGCGTAATCTGCCCAGACAAACAGGTGCTCGTTTTTTTTCTCCTTCTCCTTTCTCACAGCTCATGTGTGTCAGTTCTGCTTTCTGTTTTCATTTTACTCGACGCTTAAATCTTTTTAGATCTACTTTTGCTATTTTCACCCCATCTTTAAAACCACAACAGGTTGTCATGCATATGGAGTTCTCATGCATACAACTTTTGGCAATCCTAAAACAGACTGAAGTATATGTGACCACAGAAAAGTACTCCTCTTGTATCAGCGGCGTTTATTTCTATCAGATTCTTCAAAATAAAAGCTTTTCAAAGGGCAGTTTTTTAACCTCACAGGGGTCACAAAACTGTACTATACATGCCCTGGCAAATATAATTATTAATAAATATGGAGCTTAGTATTTTGGCAATGCCTAATAGTTTTTAAATGCAGTATTACTGATTCTATATTATTTACCAGCCACTTGATTAGGTACACCTTTCTCATTATGGGTTGGACCCCTTTTACCTGCTTAACTGCCTTAATCCTTCGTGGCACTGATCCATCACGGTCCTGGAAACAATCATCAGAGATTTTGGCCCATATTGACTTGAGAGCGTCGCACAGCTGCTGCACATTTGTCAGCTGCACATCTATGACGCAAATCTCCAGTTCCACTACCTCCCAAAGGTGCTCTATTGGACTGACATGTGGTGACTGTGGAGGCTATTTGAGAAACTCATTGTCAGGTTCAAGAAACCAGTTTGGCATCATCTGAGATTTTTTGAAATGATGTGTTATCCTGCTGGAAGCAGAAGATGGTCACTTTAGAAAATATTACCGATACTGTTACACCAGCAGCCTCAAATGTTGATACACGACAAGCTGGATCCAGGTCCAGTTTAGGTGAGTCTGTCCAAACTGCAACTTCATTTTATATTCTTAACTGACAGGAGCGACACTCATCTTCAGCATGTGTGTTCAAGGATGTTCCTCTGCACAGCCCAGTTGTAGGAGTCAGGGTTTAACTGAACTCTAAAAGGTGCTAAAATGTTCTAAGCTGAGAACAAAAAACACTTGTAAGTTTAACAAAGTGAGAGAACAATGGTGTTTTTGAGGAAGCTATCATTTCCAGTCACACATCTTTAAAGGTGTTAATGGCTTGATTTGTTTTAACCTGTAACCAGGCTGCTGTTGTAGAGTCGGCTCAGTCTGTATGCAAACTGACAGCCAGACTACAATTTGGAGATGTTAGAGAAACAAATTTAATGTAATTTGAATAATTTCTCTGGGAATAAATTCTCAGTGGACAGACTCTGTGAGTTGCATCTGTAGCAAATGATGTCAATCCATCCTGGAGCTCAGCAGCTGAGGGGTGCCGTGGTGGTTTTCTGCCTTTTGTTTGTTTTATTCATTTTGATTATTTTGGCTTATAGCTCACAGTTAAGCAAACACAACCAACATCAGCAGATGACACGGTATACCAAATCATCACAGGATGAAGAAACTTCACACTGGACTTCAAGCACCATGGATTCTGTATCTCTCCACTCTACCTCCAGACTTTAGGATCTAATTTTATAAATCTGTCCATTTCATTTTTCTCCTTAGTCCAGGTGAGATGCTTCTGACATTGTCCCTGGTTCTGGAGTGGCTTGATATTAGAAATGCGACAGATGTAGCTTCTTTCTGAAGAAATCTGTGCATGGTGGTTCTTGGGGGACAGACAGAGCCTCAGTTTATTCCTTGTGAAGCTCTTCAAAGTTGTTGAATTGAAATGTCTTCAACTCTTCTCCAGGCTGCAGTTATCAGTCTTGGTCCATCTTTTCCTATCACTCTTTCCTCTTTGGATTAAATTGAAAATTTTGGGGTGAAAGCACATTTTATTATTCAGGTTTCTAATTATTTCAATTACCATAAAGGTGCCAACATACCCTTGAACATGAGCTGTTGCTTCAAGCTTATCGAGGTATATTAAATATAACTGCAATGCAAGACTTGTGTATCTGTGTAAATATGGCCTGAAGGAGAGGATTTCCTGTTAAATGAATTGCATGTGTACATATCTTCTACTGCAACTGCTAAGGTCATTAAATAACATTTAAACAGCGTTGACACTCTTCCTGGAAACTTGCATGACTTGCAATTCACATGCCCTGCCCTGTAGTTTAGTCGAGCACCACAACCATGTGATAAGCATGAATTTGGATTTATGAAAGAGAAAGAGCAAAGACACATTCACATCAGATAGTTGTTTTTTACAGGCTCAAAAGCGGTAGCTTATTTTCTTAACATTTTTAGAGCATGGCTTAACTGCAGCCCTACAGTATATATGCTTAATATCAGATCTAGTAGTATGAATATGCATTACTAACTTTGGACCTTTCTTACACAGAAGTTTTGTAAAAAGTCACGTACACCCACTTGTTGTGATCCAATCAATTCTTTGTAATCCGTGTGAACACAGGCTGAATAAAATATCTCATCATGAAAAAAATAAATGAAAATAAAAATCAAATGTGTTTTGGATGAGAGGTTTTAGACGCACACCCTGATGGAGAACTATCCTCGAAGCACTCACGCATCGATGTGAAGATATGTATACAAAAAAAGTCAACACACAACCAGATACACTCAATATTATTTATGTTATTGTACAATCTGCATTTTTAAACAAACAATAATAAAAAAAAAAAAAGATTAGTAAGATGTACAGTATTCAAATGATCGTATCTGGTGTGGACTGAAGACTCGAGTCCACCCAGAGCTCCAGTGATAGGAGAGGACAGAGGGCTGGAATGACTTATGACTGCTTAATAAGTGTGTGTATGTGTGTTTACAGCAGTGTCTGTGTGTATGTCTGCACGTATCTGCTTGTATTCATAAGTTTTCTGTTGTGTGTGCATTCAGCCAAGGTGTTGATAGGAGGTGGAATGTCATATGGTGGGGGATGGGTATAAATGGATGAAAGCAAAACAGCGAGAGAGTAACAAGTGGAAAAAAAAAAGAAAAAGAAAACATGAAGTCAAAAGTAGCAGGGGCTCAGTTGGTGTAGATCTGGCCTTCAGGTGGCTGAGGAAGCTTCATGTTTTCCTTGCAGGTCATGAGCCGTCGAAGCTCCAGCAGCACCATCCGGATACTGTAGGAGTTCTGCCACTTGGCCAGCGCAGACACTGCATGCATGTCAACCTGCAGGGTGGGGGTGGATGCAATTAGACATTGTAATTATCGCCCATCTTGGATTTGCAATTTTTAAAGCACCAAAATTTTAAAAAAAAAATATATTGTCTATTTTTTTAGTTTTATTTTTTTTGCTAAATGTATTTCATTGTTCAGATCCCGTGACTCCCTTTACATTCATATTTATTTTATTTTTAGAGAAACTGATTTACTGCTGCTTTAACCTGCGATGTGTTTAAGTCAAGCTTTACACATTAACCTTGGGCATAAAATTAGGAGAAAAAAAAGCAGCAACACATGAATGAGCAGTGACACACTTGACCAAGTGAAATGAGTGCAACCACCCACAAAGAAGCGAGGAAGTCATCTTATTTACCTGCAAAAAGGGGACCTTTGTGTCTATTCCATTTCCAAATTGACTAGTGTCGCTTTGCCTGATCCATAGTTTACAGCAATCCTCATTCATCTTACAGCTTCTCAGTTTATCTCCCCCCAATTTAAACCAGCATAAAATAAAAGGTTTGAGTAACAGGTGGGTATTTACACGTAGTGTGCCTGAGATGACCATATTAGACAATAGTCACCTCTTTCAGACATCACATAGAGTTAAAAGCTAAAAAAAAAAAACAAATGTCTGAAAGTGGGTTTTTAAACAAGAATGAAGGCAGAACTGGCCCTCGTCTTTTTTCCTATTGGTGCTGATGTAAGTTAAGAAAAAATTACCAAATTTTTTAGATCTTAAAATAAATAAATAAAACAACTTGGAAAATCCTAAAACATCAGAATATAGATCTAGATGTAATAATGTACATCTAGATCATAATAGATGTAAATAATCTATTATTCTTTTGTTCCGTGGATACAATGGACGACTTCTGAACAAGATCATATGAACTCATCGCCTCACAGAATTGCAGAACAGCATTTTTTGGGGCTTAATATAGACTTTTAAGGAGTAAATAAAATATCACATTGATATTTCAGTCGATATTCTAACAGTAAGTGAGAGTATTAAACAATAAGATGATAGGAAACACCAGATATCCTGACATTCCCATGATAGGCCAGTTTAAGCTAGTTGATCAGTTCTTTATCTGACTGCACGGAGCAGATATGACGCTCCTTTTATAGAGTTGCATCCAAAATTAGCCAATCAAGCTTAAAAATAATGATGAATAATTCACATACCACACCGTTGGAGGTGTGCACGCCATTCAAGTTTATCTTTGTCACAAATCTGACAAAAGGTGGTGATTCTGGGTATCCTGGCCCACATTCAACCTTCAGATTGTACATCCTGTTTTCATAGCTTGTCTGTTGACAAAGAAAGATAGGGAGAGGTGAGAAGACATCACACCAAACTTTGAAGAACAAAAAGAAAGAAAAGAAAAGTGGTACACAATGTTCACTATGTGCAACAACATCATGTGAAAACTAAGGCAGGAAATACCCTTGTAGGGATGTTTTTTTTCCTGGCTCACAAAGGCCCTGGGGAGAGTTTAAAGAGTCTGTGGTACCTTGTTTTACACAAACCTGTGCCTTTTCCTTTAATATAATCAACAAAAATGTCTGCAATAATTAACATAACTGCTAATGTTATTACAATTTTTGGCTCTGGCCAAAATATTTGGTGGCATGCCAGAATTTTCTTTTAATGCTCCCTGCATACAGACCGCAACTGTGACAGCACTGCTGCAGTTTTACACAGTTACACTGTAGATGAAGACAAACTGGCTGACCCAGCTGCCGTCTGACTGTCCACGGCCCTGTGAAAGAGGTCCTCAAAGGACTGCAGTCATTAATTTAAAAACACATTTTCAATAACAGCCTTATATAGGTCATTTCAACTTTACAGCTTAGCAATGAGCAATTTATAAAGTATTTATGAATACCTATAATTATAAAGTACCTAAAAAGATATTGGACAAGAATTAAAAACAACAGTACGCTGCAAACGTATGCGATATTTGGTCTTTAGTCACGTGCTTAATTGTGCTTCTGCTTCACATTTATTATGTTTTAATTCAAAAACATTTATTCAAAGCACTGCAAAGTAGTGTTAGTGCCTCGATGTTTTCCTCTTCTTCACATGGACGACCTAATTTGCTCCCCGACATTATGCGATGCACAAATCAAACCTGACACCTTTGGTTTAAGTAACTGTTAATCTTTTGGCTTGGTCACCACGCCCCTGCTCCTTCAAAGTCCTCATCCAGGTATTAAAAATGGCACGACTAACCCTTGGGGGGCCAAGGATCACCCCTCTCCATCGTGTTAAGGTCATGTCCTCGTCATCCTCCAAGCCCCAGCTCACCGTTCCATCTCCCACACCTTTCTGACCTTCCTCCAGCTCTTCGAGGAGCCGGAAATTGCGAGGAACTTTAACGCCTGTTTGTGGACAAACACACAGCCATTCAGTCATGCAAACCTCCAGCGTCACAGGTAGATTAATGAAGCTACATAAAACTGCCAGCAGTGTGCCAGACAAAATGACTTGCAGTTATGAAGTTACGACTCAATAAGACAGAGGAAAAAAAAAATAAAAAAATAAGGGACGCCTCAGTTGTGCAGCCTACGTGAGCCTTTTGATAAGAGCAGGTGTTATTTTCACGTTCTGTGAGACTTGAGCATCTGGCTCCGGCGGTGCCGCATCACTTGGCCTCCGCAGTGAGATACGACGAGGCTGCACCCTTAACAGAGCCATCCAAACAAACCCAGTCACACTGCCAGCTGCTGCAGCAATTCAGCTCACCGGCGTCTCCAGAGAAGCTCAGTGAAGCTCAGCGCAGGTCATGTTTCCCCCATGAGCTCTCGGAAACGTACAGTCACTGTTTACGTTTAACAGCCAGGCACGAAGACCGGCTGACTACGGGATGCACCCGCATTCTTGATGACATTTAAGTAACGCTACACACCCGGTTTGCAACACGTCGCGCCTGTAAACAATCTGATGTGGCAAACAGGCTGTCATTATCCGGTGGGGTGGCGGTGCTGCGGTTTGACAACAGGATGCTGTAATTTAAGTAGCATCCTAAATTAAACTATTAAAATGTATAAATAAATACACAAATAAGTTGCAATGTCTCATATTTGCAGATGGCTGGCGAGTAACGGCTCCACGCCCATAGAACAGCACTGAAGTGAGACCTGCTGTCCTTTTATCTAACTTAAGATAGCTTAGCTACTAGCATCGCTTCCTATTCATTCTCCTCAGCTTTGTTTTAGCTTCTATGTAATAACACAGCATAGCACAGCGCCTCAATGCAGAATCAATCTAATCATAAAATCTAACAGGTACGCTGTAAAAAAATCATTGACAACACTATTCAAAAATAGCTTTTCGCAGTGATTAATACGTCTCAACCCTTTTACCTGATCCGGCGGCGACCGCCATCTTGTCGCTACACAGCGGGGGCGAGCACGCACTTTTACCATTGTAGCCAGCGGTGCGTGCGCGAGCAAGAACACAGCAGCGGCGCTTCCTTTGTTGCTTTAAGCGAACTGATTTGTTATGTGGCCGTTATTGTTGTTGTTGTCAGAGTAGCACATTAACTTACAGGTAATCTAACCTGACATATATTCAAAGCTTTAGAAAAAAAAAAGGCAGGTCACTTTATCAAACGATTTCATTCTGCCAGAGCATCATTCGTGGTTATTTTAATAGTCATTTCATTAAATACAGTTATTATTAACTGCCTTTTTGCTCCAGTGTTTTTAAATTCCGCCTGTTCCAAAGGCAAGAGGCTCAGGGCTGTAGAGTCACTCGACCAGAATTTTGCCTTTATGATCTATCTTTCAATCATCTTTCTTAAAATGTAGCCTGTAATTCTCTCCTAGTTCTATTCACATTGCATGATAAATCGGTATGCGTGTAGTTCAGGTCAGAGGTTTTTGTGCTTCTGCAGAAAATGTGGAAATCCAGCATGACTGAGGAGGTGGATGGGCAGGTGCAGGGACCCCTTAGAATAGGTCATTCATCAGCATGTGCATCTACTTTTAAAGCATGACTCTATTCAAAAATTGCAAAAACAAATAGGTATCGAGGATATTGTGAGCCCCCGGTCAACTGGTGTGTGGTGAGTTGATTGATCTACTTCTGCACCTGGAGATAATATCTTTACTGTTTTTTTGTTTCTCCTGCTTGGCCTCTTCAATCTAAAATGTATATTTCTGAACTTTTATAACTGTGGATTTAAGAGTAATATATGTGTATAGCTGTAATCATGCACATTGTGTGTGAGTACAAGCCTTTTAGCCCACAGAGAACTGTAAACTCTTATTTACTCTGTTTGCTGCCGGACTGAGCAGCTGATTCCACATCCTTATCATTTCACATTTCTCTGATCTAAGAATCTACCACATATCACATGACCTCATGTAATAACTATCTTATTTTTTTCTATCATTATTATTGCTATTATCGTTATTATTGCCAAGAGATGTTGACTCAGAAACAACATTTCTCTGTGTGAAAATGCCTTTTGATGTCAGTGGTTAGAATTAGAAGAGAATGGCCAGACTGCTTTGAGCTGATAGGAAACTAAGTCAAACAACCGCCTGACACAACCAACGCAAATCACGTCAAACCTTGAAGCAGAACATACTCCAGGTGCCACTAATGTCAGCTAAGAACAGGAAACTGTGGCTACAATTCACATGGGCTCACCAAAATCAGAAAACTGAAGAATGGAAAAAGAATTTGCCTGATCTAGTGTCTTGATTTTCAGCTGTCACATTCAAATGGCAGGCCCCGAATTTGGTATAAACAGCATTCAAGCATAAAAGCATGGATCCATTCTGCTTTGTCTCAACACTTCAGGCTTGTGATGGTGATGTAATGGTGTGACAAATATTTTCTTGCTACGCTTTGGACCCTTTAGCTGAGCGTCTTTAAAATACAACAGCTATGATGATGAATGATTATTGTTGCTGATCATGTCCTTGCCTTCGTGACCACGTTGTACCCATCATCTGATGTCGGTTTTCCAGCAAGATAAAGCACAAAGCTCACAATATCTCAAACTGCTTTCTCGAACATGACAATGAGTTCACTGTTCTCAAATGACACCAGATATCTCAGAGAGTACCTTTGGGAGGTGGTGGAGTGAGACGTGAACATCACGGATATGCAGCCAACAAACCTGCAGGAACTGTGCTGTCGTGTAAATATCCACTGAAATAAAACGAGTTGTCTTTGTGAGATTTTAATTTGAGTTCGCAAAGATCTCAAATAACAGTGCAGAGTACCCCCCCATTTATTATTTATTGACCACACAAGTATTTACAGGGCAGCGCAGTGGTTAGCACTGTTGCCTCGCGGCAAGAAGGTCCCGAGTTTGACTCCACAGGAGTTTTTCTGTGTGGAGTTTGAATGCAGCTGGGTTAAACGATGATTCTAAATTGCCCATAGGTGTGAGTGCAAATGGTTGTCTGTGTCTCTGTGTTAGCTCTGCGATACACTGGCGACCTGTCCAGGGTGTACCCTGTCATCAGTTAACCCAGCCCTACTAACTCACATGACAGCACCACAGTTGCTATAGGTTTGTTGGCTGCATATCCATGATGTTCCACCACATCCCAAAGGTACTGTCTGTGAGATCTGGTGTCATTAGAAAACAGTGAACTGATTGTCATGTTCGAGAAAGCAGTTTGAGATATTGTGAGCTTTGTGCTTTATCTTGCTGGAAAACTGACATCAGATGATGTGGTCACGAAGGCAAGGACATGATCAGCAACAGTAATCAGGTGGGCCGTGGTATTTTAAAGACGCTCAGCTAAAGGGTCCAAAGGGTAGAAAGAAATATTTGTCACACCATTACATCACCATCACAAGCCTGAAGTGTTGAGACAAGGCAGAATAGATCCATGCTGGAATGCTGTTTATAAAAATTCGGGCCCTTCCATTTGAATGTGACAGCTTTGCAAAGATATTTTCTCTTTTTCAGATCGTTCTCTGTGAACTCTCGAGATGGTTGTGCAGGAAAATCCCACCAGATCAGCCGTTTCTGAAATACTCAGATCAGCCCATCAGGCATCAACATTTAAATCATCTTTCTTTTCAATTCCGGTGCTTGCTTTGAACTTCAGCAGGTCGTTTTGACCATGTCTACACGCTTAAATGGATTTGACTTCGTGCCACGTGATTGGCTGTTTGCATTAACAAGCAGTAGAACAGGTGTGCCTAATGAAATGACTACTGAGTGCATTTGTTATTGTGATACGGTGTAGTCGATCTGAGTGCAGAATAATTCATCTGTTCTGCTTGAACAAGATTAATTGAATAAGTGAATTTAAAGTGTTTGTTTGATGTGGAATAAACAGAAGCCTGGAATGTAACGTGACAGCTGCATCTGTGAGAAGCGCCATCGATTAGCAGTAAATGTGTCGAGGGCCAGGCACCAGGTACAGGATCATTAATTATTAATACGCTTTTCATAGTGGATGTTTTAACCAGTCACACAAGTACCTGTAGTAGTAGCAGCAGCAGCAGACCAACCAGTGCTGGCGATTATTGTTCGTTTTCTGCAAAAAGTTATGATGTAAACGTCTTTACTTATGCAAATATAAACACAATCAAGCAGTTGATTTAACCCTTTAAAGCTAAGTGTGTCATATTTGATATGTGAGTTGTGCGAGCTTTTGAGACTTCTACGTCACCGGTGTGATTTATTTTCCCCCTGTAAAAAAATAAATAAATACACAAATTGCACCATAAATTACTAAAGAATAAATTGCAAAAAGATTTGCAAATTAAAACTTATATATGCAAATTAGCTTTTTTAAAAACTTTCATCAGAAGGTTAAAAAATATATATAATTACTATGTATTGAGAGGGTGGTGTTGTGTGTACCCTGTGAAATCTTCACCTAAACTCCTACAACAGATTAAAGATGCACACTTTTTTTTTCCCTGCCTTAAAC
Organism: Pelvicachromis taeniatus; assembly: GCA_015108175.1. Classification (NCBI taxonomy): domain Eukaryota; kingdom Metazoa; phylum Chordata; class Actinopteri; order Cichliformes; family Cichlidae; genus Pelvicachromis; species Pelvicachromis taeniatus. The sequence goes on along the minus strand of VURO01049357.1, from coordinate 18,987 downwards.
TAAAAAGAAAAGAAAGAGAAACACAGAAATATGTTTATTAGTTTATTTATAAATACAGTATATTATTTACACTGTAAGTCCTCCGACTGGAAGACAACAAAAAGGCATCAAGGCATTAATCTGATATCTAAAACTCCATCCCCACCACCGGTGTGTACATAACCAACAACAACATCCACATGAACCTTACCTCACAGGAAGCAAGAGTCAAATGAAGAGCAATTTAAAGTCAGTCAATAAACTCTTTTCCCACATTGTTGGCAAGAGGATAAGGCGATTCAATAAAGTCCGAGGACCGTTACAGGAGTGATTCCAACGCAGCGACTCACTTACTAACATCTTCGTCTGCTCTCGCTAAATTTTTCAGGTGCCAAAAAAAAAAAAATACTTAATTGACCACATACTGTCGCAAAACACCATTCAAATCCACTGTCTCCAAGCAGAAAAACCAAATACAGTTCGATCACAAATTCTACCTCAACGACAAATGGCCAAGTTAACTGTACTGCTTTAGGGTAATCAGGGAACAACATGTCCCAGAAAGCATCTACGATAATGTGACTACTCTGGATAAAAAAAAAAACTGATGTAAATGACTTTTTTATAGGAGTTCATTTTTCACAATTACTTTAATTAATCTAACCACAATCCTGAGATCATCTGGAGAGTAAGAAGAACGTTTATGCATGTTAGAGCTACACTCACAACCAGATTATTTCACCGTGAAAGCCGCACACACCAACTGATGTCCGGTCTTTCTCCAAGCAAAGATTATTACGGTTTGGGTTCCTTCTGAGCTCATCATACATATCTAAAATAACGTTGTCAGTTTCCAAATGAACTATGGCGTGTCATATCGATCATTTCCAACCTCTACCCTTATTTTTGTTCTATTCTGCTGATTTACAAAAGCACAAAGCATCCTTCAAACTGCCGTTACCTCTATAAGATCACAAAAAGCAAGAAGCACCGAAACATCCAGCAAAGCCGACGCCAAGATTCCCACTTAGAAAGTTGTCTGCAAAGGCTCTAACGTGTTCACTCACTGCAGTGTAACAGTGCACAAATAATTTGCCTAATACTGACCGAGAAGAACTACAGGAGTAGAACTCAAGCGGGCCTTAAACTTTAATGCAGTCACACGTAACACCATCCATTTACCAGCTAAATGACACTACCAAGCGCACACAAAACTGCTTCTCACAATACGCTACAAGCACGATGCAGTCTGCAGTGTACACCTGCTGCTGACCTACGGTAAATAAACCTATATAATCAAGTATGAAGGATTCTAAAATTGGAATATCGCGTAACATAAAGCAGAACTTTGGCTGCAAACTTAACTGTAATGATCATTAATCTGTCTAATTTAAGCTCAACAAGTAAGCCTTTAACCTGGTCAAACTAAGAAGGTTAGCTTCTCCCGCCTGAAAAACTTTGCCAGGATTTCCTTGGAATGAAAAAAAAAACAAAACACTTTGGTGGTTCAAACCTGGGACCATTTGGTCAAAGTTTGGGGTCATCTCTTAAAAGCAGTACAATTAGTTTCCTCTGGAGTGAGCGCAATCCTCCCCATTCACGACTGCTTTTACACAAACTCAAAGGAAAGCTGGTGACCCAGTGTATTGCTTGCACAAGCCGGCATGCTATATGCATGCGCTCATTCTTTCGTCTGTGTGACATCTTAATTAGACAAAAAAAAAAAAAAAAGACAAATTGTCATGCAATTTCTTAAGTAGCTAAATTTTTAAACTCCAGTTCTTCTGACTAAGCAAATATGTGTAAACTATAGCAAAAGAAAGGCATTTTAACCTAATCAGATGAGTTAAGACATATAATTAAGGGCCTCTTATTACAATGCATAGTTAATTGCTGTACAACACATTTACAAATCAATGACTGAAACATTAAAACGTTCAACCAATTAATCTCCTCTTGAGGTTTTAAAGGAAATTCCAAGCTCGTCACCCTTCAGTGAAGCCCTTGAAACGATCACCAAGCCTGCTTGTCACAGTTACCGAGAAGGTACACCGTGGCAGCGTTGGTCAGCGGGAATGTTACGCTCTGAACCTGACAGTCTCCTTCCACGATACAAGTAACAGCGAGAAGCACGGAGTGAAAACAGTATCACACAAAGCTGGCACGTAAACATGTCTGCGTCTCACTACGCGAGACACAAACCCCAGAATGACAGAACAATGCGACATCACAACAAAAAGTGCATCTGGACCGAAAACAAACAGAAGTACTGCATCTGCGGCGCGTAAGGCAGCTTGACAAAAACTGCAGGTGCCTCTTACCTGCAAACTGGTTTGTCTGCATGGAGGACACATGATCGTCTGATTTTAGGGCCAGACTAACCCAGCACATACAACAACCCAATTTATTTCTATTTGCCCCGATTTTATAATGGCCTAACATCAGTGATGACTGCAGTTATGTAAATCTTTACAAGCCTTTCAAATCAAATGGTTTTGCTCGAAAATGACTTTTTTCAATGGCTGGATCACATGCAAAGATCCACAAATGAAAATAAAAATACCACCATGATCCAACAGGAGCAGGTACGGTTTTCTTTTGATTGTTTGTTTTTTTTTTGGGGGGGGGTTGTTGTTTAGCTTTAGCATCTGGTGGTAACATCGCCTCTTTATTAGGAAAGTATAAGAGATGGACGCAGCTCCCAGGACCAAAGACTGAAGCCAACATGGAAGTGCTTTAAATATACGTTCTTTTTAATGGCCTCCAAGAAATGCTTTTCTGGATCTGATCCACTCATTTCAGGTCATGTTAGATAAAATACTAAATACATTTTGCTCATTCTAAGTTTCAGAAAGGATAATTATCCATTAGCTGACCGTTTGTGATCGACAAGTCGTCAGCCAACAAGTGTGCAGTTCACTGACCTCTGGGTGACCTCACTGTGGCTATGTTCCTCAGTATTTTTGGAGTCATTTATGGGGGGGTTGACACACCCCAGATTAAACGATTAAATATGGCTGCGTTTCAGAAACAGTTTATATTAATCATCCTTGAACGCATCTTTACCTCGCTTTTAAAGACAGTGTCAAAAGTGGGCTGAGCTGAACCCAAATGTGCAAGTACACAACAAATGTAACAGTAATATTTATCAATTTGATCTTTAGTTATCAACATTGGTAAAGCTTCCAAAAGTCCTACATCACCCCAGCCCGACTACGCACCGTGACCTAAATACGATTCAAGCCTAAATCAGTTGCACATCAAGTAGATCCTTGATAAAGTGGAGACGCAGAGACAGATCCACGGAAAATAAAGCTGAGCTAAATATAATGTGATTCATCATCGCTTCAAATTAACAGCTGTGGCTCTGGTGGAGCAAAGACTTTTCATCCTTTCAAGTTTTTTTTTTTTCTTCAGTTTGATTTTTTTTTTTTTATGTGGAGAAAATATTTGATTTCCTTAGAAAGTGATTTCAAATGTATATGATCGCTCTTCCTTAGCAAAACCCCTAAAAATTGATGAGCTGTGTTAAATATATAAAGTTTTAAGGATATATTGCATTTTTTTAAAATATTATCTGTGTGAGAGTGATGAAAAATTCCACCAACAAAGCCCTCCTTTTGAAAAACAGAAAAACAAATGTGCAATAGTTAAAGCTATGGCGTCAGAAAGTGTTACAGTTTTTCTCTACTATGGATTACAAAGTCAGGAGGAAAAAAAAGGGGGGGGGGGGGGGGAAGCCGGGGGGGGCCC